>JBBMJY010000021.1:21525367-21571367 GCA_037833715.1 Toxotes lorentzi | reverse complement strand
TGTGTGTGGGTTCCCTGTCATAAAGCCTTCTTTCAACCAGTCTTGGCTGGGCATCTCCTCCTGCTATCTGTTAAGGAAACGAGGTATTGTGTGTGTGTGTGTGTGTGTGTGTGTGTGTGTGTGTGTGTGTGTGTGTGTGTGTGTTGACACAGCCTCTTGCAGTCTATCAAGTGGGAGGGCTGCATTTTTTTCTTTACAGCCTCTCCATGGAAGTGAATAGCGGCTTTATGGCTATCAGGGCCCACTCACTAAATATAAATGTATGTGTGGATGTATGAGCCACTCTCACAGTTCTAGTGATCGTGTCCGAACAAAATGGAAGAGCAGATGTACAGAAGATCCACTTTTAATGATCTTTAGTGGACAGTTGATGTTTTATGGTTGTAGGTGATCACATGTAGGAGAGGACATACATACTGATGACTCACAGAGTTGCAGACAAACATGTCAACAAGACTTTATAAACAATATGTCCAAAAAACATTTACTGTGCTTTTGACAGTTTATATATTTATTTATTTTTTTAATCAAAGACTTATACAATCAAATCTGTCACTACTGGATACAATAGGGAATTACTAGTGCACAGGTATGTCACTGTTGTTACATTTAAAGAGGAACTGTCTAGAAAAGTCAGGTTTCATTCTTGTTTCAGCCAGAAGCCACAAGAAGAATGTGACCCCCATTTATAACCCTGTGACCCATCAGTAAGCTTTATAAAAAAAATGGGAGAGATGTAGGATAAATGCACGGCATGGGACATAAAATACATATTGATATTTTCATTGCGATGCATTTATAGTTTTCCTGTTGTGGCATTTGCTGGTGGATCTGGAGAATATCATCTGCTCCATGACATTTCAGAATTATCTACTGCACTTTTTATTCAGCTACATTTCTTTAACAGTCACTTTACTGATAAGTTTATTAGATAAAATGCATCGATAAGGATTAAACCAGTGGCTCCCGAACATTTTTGGCTTGTGAATCTTGTAAAAAAAAAAAAAAAAAAAAAAAACAGTTTGTGGTTTAGGCCCCTTTCTGATGTTTATAATTTAATGGCATTTCCACCAAAGAGTTATATACCCCCTAAATTTCTCAGATGGTTTTGTTTAAATAACAGATTGAGACCCAAATAAATAAGTTAACAAATATCTCACAAAAAAAGTACACCCTAAAAGTAAAAAGTACAATATAAAGTAGTGGAGTAGAAGTATTTATTCTGTAGTAAAAAAAAAAAAAAAAAACTCAGGTAAGGTACAACCACCTCAGATACTTTAGTGTGTGCACTTTTATGAGTAAAATAACATTAGTTTTTGTTCACTGACAACTGTGACATTTTTTCCATCTCTGTCATTACTGCAGCTATTTTAATCCTCAACCATTAGTGAAAAGTAATCTACAATCACCATGACCCAAAGTCCCGTTTGAGGATCAGTCTCAGTTTCAGTAAATGTGCAGGAGCTTTGCTGAAGAGCTCTGGGAGAAAGTGAACAAGAAAGGCAGAGGAAGGGAAAACTGAGAGACGGTAACACAGAGCGACACTTGCCGAACCCGTTCACCTCATTATCTATCATTAGTGACTGTGCACACTTTTCATCCATGGAAACTGCATGAAGAAAAAGTTTCCTCTTTTTTATTTGGGTTTGCAGCTAATCTGCTCATGGCTGACACGTTTTAACTACCTCCTCTTTAGAAGTGTCTATAGGAATTTGAATGTCGTCAGTCTTATGTGTCTAATGTTAAAGTGTTCAACACTTAAAAAAACCCTCTTCACCTCTGTTTCCCTAAATGTGACTTAAAGTGGATAGCAGGCCTTAGAAATCCAAAATGGCCATCAATTATAAAGTGCCCATTGAATCAGTGAAGACAGAGGGCTTCAGAGAGCGTTTAGATATTTTTTTAATGCATTACATAATTTAAAGTGTTTAAAAAAGAGATTTTTGGATGCTGGATAGGTGGTGAGAGAGAGAGAGAGGACGAGAGAGGTGGTCACTGGTTTTTAGTGAACACTGCTTTCTTATACTGCAGCACAGACTGGCTTCTCATGTCCTGCTGCATGATGGGACAGAGAGCTGCTCCACATTTTCTTGACAGGTTGCCAGACTCGCATCAGCCACACCAGGCTGTCTGGCAGGGACTGGGGCCAGTCTGATGCTGGGAACGGCTCAGTGAGAAGCAAAGGCAACTGTGGGATTATGGAAATCTATGTAAGGCTTGTTTCATACCTCTGATGACTGTGTGTGGTGTCCGAGTGAGGCTGCATAGCTGATGAATAAATTCAAATAAATAAATCGGATTTACTCTCAACAACATAATTTCCAGCAGCAGCGGGCAGCTGCTTTCAGTAAGAAAAATAAACTCTGATAAACCCTCTAGATGGCAGCAGTAAACAGCAGACAATTCAAGTTAGCAGCTAGCTTGTGGAGACATTTCACTTTTACAGAGCCAGATATTTCCCTCAGTAGTTGTTGGAGACCAAAACAGAGCTAAAAAAAGAGAACAGCTGACATATCATGATGATATGTCAGTGTTGTCTTTACATCCTGTTTCTACAGCCCCGAACAAAAAAAATCAGTTAATGCAGGTTCAGATTTCTAGACCAACACTGCAACCAAATCTACAAACCAAATTCAGATCTAAGAGGTGCTGACATGCAGTATGTGATGGCTGTTTTCGAAAAGGAATTAAGGTTTGTTTGTTTTTTGCCTACAGTACACCACTACTTTATGGCCTCTTGATAGCCTTTTCCTTCACATATCCTCTATCAGCCATAGAGACCATTGGTACTTTACTGAACTGAGGTATTCTGAGTGTGTGTGGGAGGGCTACGGTCTTCATGTTTCACCCAAGGTAAAAACTGTAAAATATTACTGAACCAACAGTACCTGTACGTTTATATCACGACTCTGCTTGGTTTAATGTTAATTTTAAATTGTGAACTGCCTTCACAGTGTCTCTGCATCCAGTTATAAGGAAGCTAAATGCACTGAAAGATGAAGGGCATCCCACAAAAAGAGTAATGACAGTTTTTTTGCAGCAAGGGAAACCTCTTATCCAGTGCTTAGTGTCTCAGGGAAAAACAACAAAGGAGGCAATTAAACCTCTTTTTAATTTAAACATACAAAAGCAATGGAGAAATCACTTTCATATATAAAGAGAGAGTTATGGTATTGGGATTCATTAATAAACCTAGCTCATTTTAGGGAAAATACAACACCGTTTCACTCTAAATACCCGATTATTCCCCTTTTCTGTTACTATTGACTTTTAATCCAATGCCAGATGGGAAATATTATACTTTTTCAACACAGCACATTAATCTCAAGTCAATTTTACGGGTTTTTTCGCAGGTAAAAGTTTAACAATAAAACAGCAGCATTTTATTTCTTGGTGCAGCGCTGCAATGTACCACTTTGGCCGCTAGATGGCGGTAACGACGCAGCTTTTTGGGGAAAAAAAAAAACCTTAAACTTTATGTAAAAAAAAGAGAAAACAACAGCAGCAGAGGTGAAGAAAGAAGAAAAGGAAGGAAGCTAACAACAGCAGCAGTAAGAGCAGCGACCGGGCGTGAACTTCAGCGGCGAGCTCACAACTTTGGGCCAAGAGAAAAAAAAAAAAGGAAATAAACTAAACTCAGACAGCGGCAGCAGCAGCAGCTTCCCTTCAGACCACCTCACTCAAAGGGAAACAAGGAAGTGAGCAGCTGACTGACTTCCATTCGTTTTCCGCCGGTAAGTCCCGCTGATTTCGGAGACCGTGTGCTTCTCCCCCCTCCCCACGCCGTGGCTTTGAGTCCTGCGCCAGAAAGGAAAGTTGGATTTAGCCGCTTCGTGTCGGTGGAAGTGCACAAAACGCAGGTGAGCTCTTTTTTTTTTTCTTTTTCTTTTTCTTTTAAACGTTTCCTAACTTACCTGTGTCTGTGAGGAGCGGTGTGCGCCGAGCAGGCCGACGCTCTGATTTATCTGAGGTGCGGTTTATTTCTCCCACAGGAGCCGTGTTTTACTACCAAACCTCCACCTGAATCATTCATTGTGTTCTGTGGTGTTATGAGACGCAGGTTGTGGCGCTGGACACCTGTAGTGTGCGGCCAATTAACCACCGAGTTTATTGTCATAAACCGAAACTATCAAAGCTCATGTGGCCACTTTCTTAATGTGAGTTAAGTTTATAGTTATATCCTGGTTAAATATTGCGTGTATAGCTGTTGAGGGTGGGAATATATGTGCCCACCCCTTAACGAACGGTCACACCCTCTCAATATTCAGTTGAAACTATTAGTCGATTAATCAACAAGAAAGTAATCGACAGCTGTTTTGAGAATCAGCCAAACTAGTGAAGCAAGTCTTCAAAGTGTGTGTTTTGTCTGATCAAAAGTTGAGAAATCCCCAGAATATTAACTTTTATACAACGTAATGCAAACAAAAGCAGGAAATCCTCACAATCCTCATAGTTTTTTGTCTGTAATGTAAAATGGAAATTAAATTCAACCAGAGATGATCTGGGGAAAAGACGCGGTGCTTGCTGATATGGACAACAAAGACAGAGAGAGTGTCGATTAATTTCGATTGATCAGATTTTATAGCCTAAAAGAAGAGAAGACATTAAAACACTTCACTTCCCACCACATGCTCTGATTTACTTGTGTACGATTTAATAAATCACGTTTCTGTAATTGCATGTAAAGTGGAACAACGGCTGGTGTTAATCTCGAACAGTTCTTTTTAGGAAGTTGAAGTTGAATGCACCTATTGTAAGTAACTTAACAAACTCATTAGATCCAGCTGTTATTTTGGGGAATATATTTACTGCTATGATCTATTCTTTTCCTCTCTATCATACATTGTGCTTACAGCGTCCTGAAATTGTTACCTTTGTACTATATTTATATATAAACCCCATCAGCTATATCCTTGTTTATATTCCAATTTATCCTGTTTATCCTCTGTTTTGTTACGGCTGCTTTTTTGTATTATCTGCTGCTGCTGCAGCCCCGATTCTCCCAGGGGACCCATTAAAGTTGCATTTTATTGTAACCCTGAAAGCTGTGTGGGTGACAGAAGTTACTCCTCGGCAGCTGAGAGGCCGCAGAATAAAGTCATGTCTCCATCCGTGTCCCATAAATCATCTTGTAAACCTTACAGGGGTCTCATCTTCCACAGTGAGAAATATTCACGTTGATGATTGAGCAGTAATGGGCCTGTTTTGCACGGCCTGCGGTACACCAGCAAGCCGATTATGGCCTCTGTTTTCAGTAATGACGGCAATTTGTATTTGCAAACAAAGCTAATTTTTCGAGCGCTCAGTGCATAATGAATTTATAAGCTTGTAGAGGCGGCTGTAAATGTTGTCCTGCTGGTAGTTGAATCCTGATAACATCACCAGCATGTTATCTGACCCTTGGGGGGGTGATAATGTATTTTCATGGCTGATGTTAGTGCTTCGTCCCGATAGCTTCGTGCACTTCAGAAGTAAGTTTTATTGGATATAATAATTAACTGTTTTGTTAATGATTTAATCTCGGACTCTCTTTAGATAACACGCTTCTCATTTCTTCAGAATCATCCTCACTAAAATAGAAAAGTTGTCATACCGGATTTAGACAATAAAGGTAATAGCATTTTGCTGTTAGCTTTCATTCACAGTAAAAGCTTCAGTCACTGTTGCCATTTGCACAATATGTCATGATTTTTTTCATTTGCCCTTTTATCAGGGTAATGGTGATAGTGAATAGGATCTGATGACCAACTCCTCCCCTTCATAAACACGACACAGGTTTCCTGTGGCAGACAGTCTCAAAGGTTAAAAGCCTTTTATTGGAGTCGTGTTGTTCGTCTCCGGCCCCGCAGTGATGACGGAGGTGACTCATTCGTGGACGAGGGCCTGCAGGTGACAGCTGGGGATGTTTTTTAATCAGCCACCTAAATTATTCATAGGGGGATAGAGAGTTTTATTTTTCTTGACAGGAGCAATATAGATGGCAAACAGGAGACTGTCTAACACAGTAATTTTTGTCTGGTTCCCTTGTCTGTCTCCTTTTTTTTGTCCTCAGTTTAAGGGACAGTAAGTCCTTCGTGACATTAATCGACCTCTGTTGGTATCTGCTAAATGACAGCACCACCACCGAGCCCTGGGCTCAGCTTATTTTGGCCTGTAGTGGAAATAAATATGAAAGACCTACTTTCATTGTACACTCAGTGACTTGAGATAAAACTTAAAAAAAAACTGTGTTACTGCCAAATGCACCAACATGCGTCTGCATCAGTGCACCTTAGTGTTTAATGTTGTTTTACCACAAGAACTTTGCCTCAGTGAAAAACAAAAAGATCTGGAAATGTCCAATGAAAGAAGGAAACTAAGGCTAAGAATGCAACCTTTAATATGTGACAGTTTGTGATACTCCATTATATGGAGTCATTTTCACTCATACACAATGAGCAGGCTGTTTAGTCATTAGTAGTTTGACTAATACTGTGCAGACAAGCATTGATCAAACCCAACTAACTTTATTTTAAAGTTTAGCAAAGATCCCAGAGTTTCCAAAGATATAAGATAAGCCAGGACTGAATTCTTAAGGGAATGTGTCTAAAATGAAGACACAAGACATACAGAATATTTCCATTGGACTTAATGGTGCAGCTATAAAAACATGAAGTTATGGGTTTTAATATTGGCTCAGTATAAACAACTTGTAGTTTTAATGAAGAACTGAAACACGCTGATAGGGCGTGTATAAGATGCAATAAGACAGAGCAGAGTGAGTTAATTTTCATTTATTTATTTCTGTTTTAACAGTGTTGGGTTACAAAGTCTTCACAGGCAGTTTAGTCTGTTCTCATGCTAAAGGTTTGAACTGCTAAAAAGTGTGAAGTAGCCACAGCTGATGTCTGGGATTTAAAGATATGTAAGGGGAAACAAGTGGAAAAACTATGTGTTAAAGGGTCAAAAAGTAAGTGACAAGTATAATACTACAGATGTTGAAGACATTGTATTTATAGGACATGGCCCAGATCTCAGATAGAAGTATTTTTTTCACTCATGTGTTTTTCACTCAACGTGTTAAGTTTTGTTTCGTCAGAGATAAAACAAAACGCACACCATGGATTCCTCCAAGATGCACATCACCTCTTAGAGGAATTTATCTTCTATGGAAATGTTTTTGTCAGTGCACAGTGTACCTGGAAAAATGATATTGCAAAGTGGAGTTGGTGATGTTCAGTTATGCAATTGAGTGTTTTTTTTTTTTTTTTGTTTTCGCCAGCCAAGATTATTGCTGTAAGTCGTTTTAATTATTACATGGTTAAATGCAACAGTTGTGAAGTGTTGGTGTACTGGCGTACTGGTTGTACAGTGTCGGCTTATCCTGCCAGTAGAGTGAAGGCTGTGTCCTTGGCATAGCAAAGACTGAAAGTTATGGGTATTTATTTACGAGTTTATCTCTGTTAGTGCTCTTCGACCCCGGGCCAGCAAGAAGGTCTTCCACTTAGTTTAGTGCTGCCTGTCATCGCCTCAGAGGTTAGTGATGATGAGTTGTCTTCGGGCAGCGTAGATGGCCCATGGCAGCCAACACCCGTGCCTTGGCTCCACCCCTCACTTCCCATTCCCCCCACCCCATGACAGAAGAGGACACGGTTATTTCAGGGTACCAAGGTTAAGCTGGGCCATGTGTGAGATTCAGTTGACGTGTGTTCTGGCAGAAAGTCCAGGACACGGGAAGACGGGAAGACCGGGGGGGGGGGGGTTAGATTATCGTGTTGAGAGACACATGAACTGACTATAGCCGTGTCTGGTGTTTGTGAACATAGCACTGTACATTAGCAAGTTTCTGCTTCTAGCTTGGCTACATTTCACGGCTCGCTCTCTGGCTTTGGCTCAGTTACGAAGAGAATGACATTACGACTTTGCCTCTTTTATTGAGCGGTATCAGATCAGGTAACACACACACACACACACACACACACACACACACACACACACACACAAACCCATTGTAGTAAAGCGCTAGGGCTGCAAATTTAACTGCTGTTCACAGTTTAACAAATTATTTCACCTTGGATTTTTGGAAGACAACCATGATCTCACGGTTTAGGAACTGCAGCAACACCTATTGCTGTGGTGTGTGTGACGATTCAACAGGTGAGCCTTGCGTCACCTTTTCTCTATTCTGGAAA
The DNA here is from genome assembly GCA_037833715.1 of Toxotes lorentzi. Lineage (NCBI taxonomy): Eukaryota > Metazoa > Chordata > Actinopteri > Toxotidae > Toxotes > Toxotes lorentzi. Next base: position 21,563,196 of record JBBMJY010000021.1, on the reverse strand, counting down.
TTGTTTCTAGGAATAGAGTGCTAGTACAAAGAAGAAAGAATTTCTAGGGATTAGTTCATTCTTGCATCAGTTTTCTCCTAATTCTTGGGAGACAGTGGAAGTTTCCAGGGATTAAAGCAGTATTATGAGAATAGCAGAGAGTCTTGTTCCATAGCATGACATGTCTGATATGTTAATTCCCCCTTGTTTTCATTGGATATTGGATTTATTTGTTCTTCTAGAGCTTGCACTTTGTGTGCATTCATTCTTGACTGCTCACGTGGTATTAGAGGAGTTTCACATAGAACCAAACAAAGTTCTTCTGCTGTGTAGTAACAAGGAAACCACATTAAGATGTTAAAGACAGTGACAGCAAACATCAGCTCTTTGTCACACTTACCAGAATAACCCTGTGTAAAACATTTTAGGAAGTGGAAATTCAAAAACAACAGCAGAAGCAACTTTAGTGTGAACCACTTTAATGTACATACAGGACACGCTCCTGTATGTCCTCTTCAGGCTCCTCCTCAAGGCCCCGTCACCACGGCAACGTCAAACAGCAGCACAGGCTCTTAAGATGATTAAATGTTCTGAGTCAGCAGCAGGTTAATGTGGAGTAGATGTTGTTGTTGTGTATAATGAAACGGTTTGGTGGGAGGGACGGGAGTGTACGCCTGTTAACGAGTGCTGATATTCATCTGAAAGTGAAGGGTGGCGCTGTGACCCGGACTAACACAGCTGAATTAAAGCCTCACGTCTGTGTATTTATCAGCGAAATGTAAAAGTAAAATCCTTCACTTTTACTGCTTTACTCCTTTTTCCACCTTCACAGTGACAAAAAATATAGAACAAGGGAACGAAGAAATAATTTTCAGATGTGACTCTTAAACCCTGCACTTCATAATCTTCCACTTTCATTCCTTAAATTTGTGAATATGTCTATTGCTCCATATACCTTGTGTTTTCTATCTCACCGTGAATTAATAAAATTAATTAATACATGTGTAAACTGCCATCGTCTGTAAATATTTAAGCAGTCAACGTGCCGGGAATTCTTTCTAGACGAAGTATTGATTTTAAAAATTCAGTTTTAAATCTACAAACTGGCACAGTTTGTGTGGCTGATGTTATAACCGGTTATTTCTCAAATGGTGTATGTTTATGGCAGTGAGCTCACACAGCTGTAACTGTTCTATGTCTCTACAACTGCCAACTGCTGTTTAACTTGTCGACTCTTATTCCTTTGTGTTCATCTAAAAGAATTGTTTTAAATTAGTTTATGAACCAGTTTTTCCCATGTTTCTGTACCATGTCTTCCCCAGGGAAAGGAACACTGTGGTGCACTGATGTTGATCGTGGAGTCACCTGTGTGAGGACGTGTCTCTAGACTGGGACATGTTATCTCTCAGAGCCAGACCTCCTCTGTCCTGACACAGGGAGTTTTACAACCAGGGCCCCGACTGTCTACCTCAACACACATAGAGTCTACTCCCTCTTAGGACATCAACTATTCCCCGTTCTACCTCAGCATGTACTGTACACTCACGTAGCTGTTTTCAACCAGCTCAGGAACGTCAGCAGACCCTTCACTTTATCACCACGGCTCTCAGATGTCAGTCATCCAGCGATAGTATAACAGTTGACTGGGTTTCTTCCTGCTTCGCCGCCATAATCGCTATCTGACCTGCGCTGGGAGGAGCTACCTGAAACAGCCATGTTACGTGTGGATTTGTGATGTCCGAGCCCTGCGACGGACCAGGACCAGGACCAGGACCAGGAGCAAGGGAAGGACAGGGGTGGGGTGACAGACACGTTCCTCGGTTTGTGGTTGGCTGTGACGATGACGAGCAGGACATGGGTCAGATGGAGGCAGGCATGAAGAACGAGATGTTTCAGGAAGAGGAAATGGAGGATGATGACGATGAGTCGGTAAGTTACAGGTGTTAATTCAGGTGTGCGCACAGTCTTTTCAGGTAATAGAAGATTGTTTTTGGTATAGTAAATAGTTGCTTAAGTTGTTTACCTCAAAGTTAACTTTTTTTTGTTCTTTTGAAGTTTTTTTTTTACTTATAAACTAATTTATCTGTTTTGCACTTTTCAACTCATACAGTTTTTTTAACAGTGTTAAAAATATCAATTATACATTTTCCAGTGACTGTAACTCCACCATGGGAAAAAGAGGAGTTAATTTTGGAACAGAACAGGGAGCTGCTGCTATTTGTCATTTTTAGGCAATGGGAAGTGAACGGGCCTGGAAATTTAAAGAGGAAAGTTTTATTTGGAATTGGATAGTGGAAAAAAAATAGAGACAGAAATATACAAAGATTGGCATGAGAACAATACAGTATATAAACAACTGCAAGGCCTCTGGTCTGTTGTCTACTCCTGTAACTGTAAGAGGACTTTATTGTACTGCTGTGTTTTCTGCTCGCTCTCTAGCTATGGTTTCCTCTCTGTCTTTTGTCTCTGTATCTGTCTTTGAACATTTTTGCCTTTTAGTTGATGGTTTAGTTACATTCAGTGAACAGGTTGCAGTTCACCTCATGCACTGAAGTGTCGGTGCACTAAAGAGTGGAAGAACCAATGAACACAAAAGCACTGTTTCTGAGATCATTGCTTCTAGTAGGGAAAAGATTTTGACCTGAAGAAAGGCCATGCTCAGTCTGCACTGAGCCTGTCAGCCTCAGTGCAGACTCAGCTTTAGCAGTCTGTGCTGATTGTCAGCATTCACATTTTGGATACAACCAAGCTCCCTGGGATGCTGCTGGACTGTGACATAATTATAGTGCAGTGGCCACAGTTGAAAGTGCAGGTCACATGATGCCAGAGGATCTTGAAAGTATTTTTTTGTCGTACATATCAGTTAGAAAAAGTGCCGTAAAACTCAGATTATCACACAAATTAAGAATCCCTCTTTGAAAACTCAGATAGACCCAACACATATTAAAAAACCTCCAAGGCTCATATTTGGATATCTGTGTTGTCCTGCTCCCTTGAACATGAGGAATACTGGCACATTTTTGTCAGTTGTCAGCTCATTTCAATTACCTTCTCCCCTTTATGTCATGTCATGTCTCCGTCCTCCCTGTCCTCTCCACCAGCCGTCAGAGCGACAGATTGTGGTCGGCATATGTGCCATGATGAAGAAGTCCAAATCCAAGCCCATGATTCAGATCTTGGACCGCCTTTGTAAGTTTGACTACATCGATGTGGTCATCTTTCCCGAGGAGGTGATCCTGGAGGAGCCGGTGGAGAAATGGCCCCTCTGCGACTGCCTCATCTCCTTCCACTCCAAAGGTAAAGCGTGCAGTCATGACCAGTCATGAAACGGTCCCTCCATAGAGATGTTAGATGATTTGAATTTCTTGCTGCACCTGTCTATGAGGAGCAGTTGCATGTCCGCTAGATGAATTCTTAATTGGTTTAAGCTACTCACTTGTACTCCTGATACTGTGCAATCACATCTTATTTTGCTTTGCATTAACAAAATACCTGAATGTGATTTCAAATGGTCAACTGGTTAAAAAAAAATAAATACCTTGTTTGTTTTCCTGCAACTCTATAAATCATCTGTGTTCTCTGGAGAAATATGTTTCCAAAAAGCTGTACCATATTTTAGATAGTCTGTCTGATAACAGCCAGTACCAGTTTATGGGAATGTCTCAATGGGAAACTGGAAATATCTATTTAAGGTCTGTTAAAACTAATATTTTCCTAAAATATATTTTCCCACAGACATTTGCCACACTCATTTGTGGGGTAAGATGGTGAATATTGAGAGCAATAGCCTTGAAAATGTGTGTGTTTTTAACCACTAAGGCAGTGGTGACATATAATATGTGTCAATACCTCCACCAATAATTGGCTAATTGCGTTTAAGTAACCCCCATGGTGCTGCAAGCTACAGACGTTACCAAAAAAAAATGACATGAGCCTCCACCTGAGGCTGCCCTGCATATTACCAGACAGAGGCTCTGTTAAATTGAATAATATGACACCATGCAAATGAGCACCATGGCAAACACGCTGTGCTGTTGTAAATTTCCTGTCAAACAAGGAGCCACATTGATCGTTAATCCACTGTAGCTCACAGTGAATCCTACTAAAAGTCATGGGAACCTGATAAAATGTGGTTCAACCTGGTAAATGCTGGTTGAGCTCTGGTTGTTGAACTTGCTGTGTGGGCTGATACGGTTTTTTATATGTGCAACACTTTTTCAGGTTTCCCTTTAGACAAAGCTGTGGAGTACGCCAAGCTGAGGAATCCCCTGCTCATCAATGACCTCAACATGCAGTATTTCATACAGGACAGGTACGTGTTGAGCAGTAAAACACAAAGCCAGGAGCATACACAGGGTTCAGTGCTCTTTACGCATGTCTGCCCCAACAAAACCATAATAAACTTCACCTGATTCAAAATACCACAGGCTCATAACAGGAGGCAACACGTTACTCCGGTTTTAAAATCACTTCATTGTTTGCACTTGAAATTCTTTTCCCTTCCTAATGAGAGGAGTGGTCATGTGATGGGAATGCAAATGGCATAATTGCAATTTTCACATCCGTTATACACCATATTGCTGTTTTACTTACCCAACCCCAGCAACACACACATGCACGCACATAACAGCTGCACATACAGACTCGCTGTGGTTTTCCCTTTTGGATGTTATTTGTAACAGTTGTTTGATTCCCTGCCAGGCGGGAAGTGTACCGGATCCTACAAGAAGAGGGTATTGACCTACCTCGTTATGCTGTGTTAAAACGAGATCCCGATAATCCTGAAGGTGTGCGAGAGTTCTTATTTTATGTAAAATATAAATGTAAAATTTATGATGTAAATGTAAAATATGTTATTTTTTGCGGCCTGTTTGACTGGGTGCCTGTTGGAAGTTATATCTTAGCAGATTAAATAAGGATAAATATAATAGTAAAGTAAATGAATGACTGAAAGGCACAGTGGGTGTGTTGCTTGCTGTTATTTTATTCTATAGTGTGATGGCAGCACAGGAATCTTAGACAGCTAGTAACCAAGGGTCAGCAGTTCAAATCCTTTGATTGGGTTGTACATTCATATAAAATGTAAACTTATTTGTGTGTTTTTCTTGTCTGTACTATCACTGTTGCACATTGCTGAGGATCATCTTGCAAAATTTGTCCATATGCAGAGTGTAACCTTGTGGAGGGGGAGGATCATGTTGAGGTGAACGGGGAGGTGTTCCCTAAACCCTTCGTGGAGAAACCTGTGTGTGCCGAGGACCACAACGTCTACATCTACTACCCAACATCTGCTGGAGGAGGCAGCCAGAGACTCTTCAGAAAGGTAATTGTCTCCAAAGCAGCTCGGCAGCGAGACGTTCAGTCATTGACACATACTGACAACAAGGAAGCAGGAGTTCAGGAAGTTGCTTGACATCACTCTGACTTACAAACTTTGCCTTTCATGGACAATTACAACCTTAAAATGTGTGTGGTGTTGAGTTGATGTTTCTCACAAACAAATCTTCCGTTTTTCTGTTTGAGACTCAATGTTATTGCATTATCAGATGAGAAAAAGAAAATTTAATAAAACTTTAATCGTTCACTTCGACAGACACAGTGTTGAATGGCTTCTGCAGGATTAAACCTGTTATTGAACAGTTACAGTGGAGCATCAGTGGCACAAAGTACTCTTAGAAAATTCATTGATGGAACAGAGGTTGGGTAATGAGGTGAAATACGATCTTTGTTTACGTGTTTGCTTCCAGATGCCTTTGAATTCTCTGTATTTGTCCCTTTTTGTCTCTTTGCTGTAGATTGGGAGTCGTAGCAGTGTATACTCCCCAGAAAGCAGCGTACGAAAGACTGGATCCTACATCTACGAGGAGTTCATGCCCACAGATGGTACTGATGTGAAGGTACTGTGCAAGTTCACTTGGCTGTTAATGGATCTGTTGAATTGCTTGGAATGGTTTATGCACCAGTGACTCATGCTGAATCATACAGTTCAGTCTAGTTATAAAATATAAAAATCATTATCATCTGCTTTAAGACATTTTCTGTGTTTGTACGTCGTTTGTCTGTGTGTGTCTCTCTGTGTGTTATGTGGTGTTTCTGGACATCTCAGGTCTACACAGTGGGTCCAGATTACGCCCATGCTGAGGCCCGAAAGTCTCCCGCTCTGGACGGAAAGGTAGAGAGGGACAGTGAGGGGAAGGAGATCCGCTACCCCGTCATGCTGACTGCCATGGAGAAACTGGTGGCCCGCAAGGTCTGCCTGGCCTTCAAGGTAAACCTTAGTCATCATACAGCAGACGTAGTTCAGCATAGTTTGCAAGAAAGCAGAAAAGAACCTGGTTTGAGGTTGTCAAGAAACCTGCATATTTTTTTTATTAATATTATTTTTACATTTATGAGCTTGTGGTCCTTCTCTTGTCCTTTTATTACATTTTTTTTTATTAGTTCTCAAGCCATTAGTGGTGGAAAAAACTCCACTGGGTACCTTTTTTATGTGCAGTAATCCATTTGTAGCTAACACAAAAATTGCATCAACTGTTTAACTGCACAACACTATTTAATGAGCTATTAGCTCATTAAATTCTTTTTAGAGTGGGGTGAGAGTATTTTTAAACCAATTACTGAAACGCAGTTGCTGAGCCTCCAAGTTCTGTTACTGTTCTTTTACTTGCAAACTAAATACAGTCCTGATCAACATTTATATAATCCTGTAATCAACAAACATTAAACAAATCTCTGGTGCTGACTCCATGTACAGCTATAGCTCAATATGAATGACTCAGTGAACTCAGAAAACACACTGGATTCCCACCAAACAAATAAAGACGACTGTAAGACGAGGCAGAGACGATAAATTATTCATATTTTACTTTGTTTTGTAAGCACAGCTCTCAACATTAAGAGTTAGTGTGTTGCACAGTTGGAAAATGTTCCTTATAAACAAAATATTTCTATTTAATTAAAAGATAAACATGAGTCAGTTATACATAAACATGTATAACTGACTGAATAACAGTTATACAGTTTCAGATGTCACTGCTCTGCTGTTTTACTTGGCTGTTATGAAGACATGCTAAATTACTCTTCGTTATTGCTGATAAAATAAGTTTTTCAATTTAGAGAAGTATGCAAACATGAAAATGCCTCTACAAACATGATCTCGTGCTCTTTAGGGAAACGAGAATCAAATAAACAGACTTGGTTAAAAAATGTTCTTCACTGTGAGATTTTCTTGGGTTTTATGCAACTTCTGAGTCTTGAAAATCATTTGAGTGCAACTGTTTGATTTATGTCAAAATGTTTTTCTCATTCAGAAGCTCTAACTCTAACAACATAGAGTATCTGATGTGTCTATAAATGCACTAAAACCCAGTGTGTGTGTGTGTGTGTGTGATTTTTAGCAAACGGTGTGTGGGTTTGATCTGCTCAGAGCCAACGGCCACTCCTTCGTCTGTGATGTTAACGGTTTCAGCTTCGTCAAAAACTCCATGAAGTACTACGACGACTGTGCCAAAGTCCTGGGGTAGGTCACATTAGCTCACACGCTGTTAAACGCTGACCTCTAACTTTCCTACTGCATGAAACACATCACTTTGAATATTGAAATATTATTTATTAGAACAGTTTAGTATAGTAATAGTGTGTGCTTGTGTTTAACCACAAGCACATAGTTTGTCAGTAAAGATCATGTAATATAACTGTGTAGTTGCATTAGCAAGAATGAATACCAGAGCGAAGCCAAACCAAAGCCCTCGAGAAACAAATACACTGAAATGTCTTCCTGTTTGAAAAGTATTTTTATGCCTCTGTGCCTGCAGCTGCTGTTATGTTTTCAGTTTGTCTGTACCTCTGTCCAACCCATTCTTGTGAATGCGATTTATCAGGAACTCCCAGAGGGAATTTATTTACATCCGGCACAAACATCCACTTGAACTCAAGGATGAATTGATAAGAATTTGGTAGTCAAAGGTCAAGATCAGCGCTGACTCTCAAAACATATTTTTGGCCACAACTGAAGAATTAGTACACTAAATATGATAAAATACACTTAGTACTTTCCATTAAATTGCTTCATTATATGTCTGGACAGAATGGAAATAAACTGCAGCTGCAAGGTGATGATTCTGTTCTGTGTTGAAATGAAGAAGCAGCCACTTGTTTTGATTCTGTATTACCTAACATCTTTGAAACATTTCCTTTGCTGTAGCTTTAAAGTAAACATTGCCTTGAAGCTGTTATGTTATAAATTACACACAGCTCTGGACAGCTCTGAGGATCTTGTTGTCAGTTTTACATCATGGTTTGTTTCTGATTTATCACCTCTCCGTCCAGGCAAAGTAACAGTAGCTTTACGACTAAAGACTCATAAATTTCACAAATAGAAAGACAGAGGAAAGCTTCCCTCCACTAATGGACACTAGCATGAATGTAATTCTTTAAGGTGTGATGCTCAGGTGGCAAAGACCTCACAGAATTATTATTATTATTATTATTATTTCTTATGATCTCTTATTATCTTATTATCATTTTGTAAGGTACAAAACAGAGGAACAAAGTCAGAATATTTTAGTAAAACTGACTGGCACAAGGAGGGATGTACAGAATGAATGACATATTAACTTTTGCTTTGCATTTATTATTTTCCTTCTTTTTATTTTTACCTAATAAGCTGATCGCTCAGTGATTTATTTATTTTTTTTTAAGTCTGTTATTGCTTTTCTCTGCTTCACCAGGAACATGGTCATGAGAGAGTTAGCCCCCCAGTTCCACATCCCCTGGTCCATCCCCATGGAGGCTGAAGACATCCCCATCGTCCCAACAACCTCAGGAACCATGTACGTACTGGAAAACAAAATTTGGAAAATATGTGGAATTTTAAAATGTATTATTTCCCCCCAATTTATTTACCTAACGCTGATTTTAATAATCCTCTGCTTTCACATTCTGACAACAATCCAAGTTTCTGCTGGATTTTAATCTTGCTCCTTGCTCCAGGATGGAGCTGCGCTGTGTTATAGCCATTATCCGCCACGGAGATCGCACACCAAAGCAAAAGATGAAAATGGAGGTCCGGCATCCTCTGTAAGTCTCTATTTGTCTTTAAGATGTTTCTCCTACACAATGTTGATACAGCTTTCAGATATTCAGTTTGTGGTCACAACCACAACACTGAAGGACTAAAGGCCCATGACATCCCCACTTGTCCTGTTCACTTTACACTGTTTGCATTTCCTTAGTTTATTCTCAGAAAAAGACAGGTAGTAACTGAGTTTTCTACATTTTGTTTTGAGAAATAATTGAGCATTTCCCTCATCCAGTCTTCCTTAATCCTGTTGTTAATTCACAGATTCTTTGAGTTGTTTGAGAAGTATGGAGGCTACAAGTCAGGAAAGCTAAAGCTAAAAAAGCCAAAACAGCTGCAGGTGAGTGAGATTCACTTTAGTTTTTTGTTCCTTCTTTTTTCCCCACCCTGCTCTGCATGTGTATTTCTGTGTTTTTGGTAGATTATGAGCGAATCCTTGGAAGAATAATGAAGGGTTTGTAACGTTTACATATACGGTGCCAGGCTTCATGATTATTATGGATCATAAACCATCATTGTTTTGTGGTCTAAATATTTACTCTTAGCTGTCTGAGTCCTGTCATCCTGTCACTGTCACATCTTTTTATAAAACATTTCTGAAGCTGCTGTCTTCACTGGCAGTCCTGTCTTTCACATAATCTTCAGTCAGGACATTTACAGCGGATACAGTGTCTGTTTTGTTTGGATAGTGAAAAGATAAAAGTGAATTTATGGATAATCGCCTCTTTGTCTCCAGGAAGTGCTGGACATCGCCCGTCTGCTGCTGGTTGAACTGGGCCAGCACAACGACTGTGAGATAGAGGAGAAGAAATCGAAACTGGAACAGCTCAAGACCGTCCTGGAGATGTGAGTGATGCCTCGCATCGGACACACACACTCTCACACACACACACACACACTCTCACACACACACACACACACCACCAGTGAGTGTCCTCCTGTTTCCTGCCACCATCATTCATCGGCAGTCATCCACTCTCATCTGTGATTCACGACACAAAACTAGCTTCATCTTTCAACACTCCATCAAGGTTCAGCCATCTTTCCCATACTCCGAGCCAGACACATGTTTACTGTGATTCACTCCCTCCCTCCTGTGTCTCTAACTCTTTGCTTTATCTTCTCTTCCCTCCTCTATCCCTCTTTTTCTCCTGCCCCACATCCCTCCTTCTTTCTCTCCAAAAGGGAATCCAGCTTGAATGACACTCAGTACGCACCCTCTCCCTTCTCATTTTAAAGGATGAGGTTTTACCACCCTCCTTTTCTGTAGTCTTTATAGACCGTAGGTACAAAACATTAGGAATGCCTTTTCTCTGTCTGACACAGACCAAAGTGAATCCAGGTCAAAGCAAAATGGACACAAACTGGATGAACGGTGGATTTTAGTGTCATGACTTTTGCCATATTTGAAATTTGAGTTAACATTTGGAAGGTATTCCTAATGTTTTGTACACTGAGTGTATCATTTCCATTAACATCCATTCATTTTTAGCCATTAACACTGGACACATACACAGTCAAATGTCTTTGATGATTTCACTGTGTTTCAGTGTGTGCTGTGCAACTTCGTCTGCATGCCGTCCTCACCACATATCAACTGGATTGTAGATCTTCTAATGTCTTCCTTCCTCCTGCCTCCCATCAGCATTTATACTAATGTTGGTGATTTGCTGGCACTCTTCTCTATGTCAGCCTCTAAGTGAATGGGCCAAATAGAGAGGTTGTATTTACAAAAGTAAGAGCAAGAAAAACTAAATATGAAAGTAATATAAAGATTTTAGGCTGTCTCTTCATGTAATTACTTGAGCCACCTTGCAGCTGCTGTAGTTTGGGCTTGGGGTTATCCCATTAATTGCAGCATCTATTCGCCTTTGGCTGGCATCGCCGAGCAGTCTCCCATAGTTCTGGTTGGGGTAACATTAGTCAGCTGTTGCCCTCAGTCTTTCCCTCTCAGCATGTCTCTGTTGTATGTGTTCTATTTCCTCCTTTGAATATTCCAGCTCATACAAGCAGAGTTCTATGAATCCGTTGCACCCCATATTCATGCTTATCCCAGATATTGCAAATTTTCGTCCAAGGTCAGGAGGTTGTGCTGTAGCCCAACAAGCTAGCAAAGCAGTGTAAACTGTGTTAATGCACATGTAAATCAGCCTCTGCCATAAAGGAAGTCCTTTGAGACAGAATAAAATTTCATGTATCACTATTTTAACTTGCATCATTCTAGCCAACAGGTTCTCTAATTTCTTTTGTAGCCGAACCAAACCGTCCTAATGCAGTTAGCCCCACCTGTCTGATGCCCCCCCCCCTAGCAAATACCAAGAATCACTTCATCAAAGTGCTGTGTGATGGTGTTTTTTTTATGGTGTGAGTCTTTCACAGCAGCTCCAATTCTCTGGCTCTGTGCCCAAGTTATTTATCCTGGTTCAGGGTCCGTCATCATGTGGCTCTTTGAGGCGTCCGCTCAGCTGCCTGTCCTATTACAGAACACCGTGCGGTCATTAGGCTGCAGGATGTGCCAAATACTTACTACAGCACAACACACTGGGCTGTTGGAGGCTCCTGATATGTATTTGCGTTTGTGTGTTACTTTTAAGACTAGCAACAGGATTGTGTTGCACCATTTTAAAAGTCAAACACACATAGTTACACTTTCTCTTTTGTTCTCGTGCTCACACATGTGCACAAACACACACTGAAATCATACTTTATCCTTTATCTGTTTAGACCATTAAACCAGCTGCTAATACTGGTCCTTGGATGCGTGTATGTGCTTTTGTTGGAATGGAAGTCAGTGTGTGTGTTTGGTGTTTAAATGTTTGAACAAAATAGTTGAAGATGGGATAAATTCTTTCTTTGTATCTGTGTGTGCTTAACTGTGTGTCTGTCTATGTGCACATCAAAATTTGTTGTGTCTGCTTTGTATGTGTGTTCATTTCCACCAGGTACGGTCATTTCTCAGGTATCAACAGGAAAGTCCAGCTGACATACCTGCGTAACGGCCAACCTAAAGCCTCCAGCGAAGAAGAAGGTACAAACAAACACGCAGAATTACAGTTTATATCCACTGTGGCTTTTTTTGGGTGTGTATATTGTGTCTGTTGTGTAGTGTGTGTGTGTGTGTGTGTGTGTGTGTGTGTAAGGGGTTAGATAGACAAATCGCTTGTAAACAGACACAACACAGGTGAGATTACAAAATAAAGGATGACTGCAAATGAACGGTAGCTAAAGAAATTAAACATTTATTGCTTCTTTTCAAATTCATGTTTTGGTAAAAGTAATTTCTACTGTGAGAAATAAGAGGTACAGTAATGATGATAGATAATTAAACCTAGCTCACAATTTTCAGATGTTAGAACCTGTAATTGTAACAAGATGAAATAAAAAATAGAAGGCGTCAAACTACACCTTGGAAAGCTAATCTATATCAATAGTAAAAATAGTAAAAGCACATTGATCCAGCCTCTGCTCACCTTCCCCTAAGAAGGATACACATATATATTTATTTATTTATTTATTTATTGATGTGAAATTAAAGAATTTCTGTGATGTGAATTCTTCAGATACTTCTGGTAAATAGACAACATCCATGCTTGTGCAGCTTACCAAATGAAAGTGCAGTAATAAAATAATTGAGATTTTAAAGTGACTTATTTTTGTGTAGTGATATCTGGTGTGAATAACAAAACCGCTGCTGTTCTTCCAGACTCTAAGAAGGACGGTCCTTCTCTGTTGCTGGTGTTGAAGTGGGGCGGGGAGTTGACGCCTGCAGGCCGGGTTCAGGCTGAGGAGCTGGGCAGGGCTTTTCGCTGCATGTACCCCGGAGGTCAAGGTACCAACCAGACACACACAGTAGCTAATTTCATCATTCTTCTTTTAAAATAAAATTCTTTACTATTGTTTTTTTTTTCTTGCCTTAATTGAACGAGAAAATCTAAGGTGTAGATTTGGATAGAAGTGAGTTTCTTCTGATTGGAACAATCACAGTTAAAATCACTACAAGACCCACATCAGAATTTTTAAGCACTTAAATTATCTTGGGAAAAAATGACTTTGCACTTGAAAAAATAAATTCGACATTTTACCAGATTTTACCTTGTCACTTCATTCCTGACCTTGGAAACAACAGTTTGCCAAACAGTCTTAACTAACGGCCCTGAAAGTGCCTTTAGAATCAGTTCCATCTTCTGATAGAGACTGTGTGTTATGGTCAAAAGCATCACAACAACCGCGTAAGTGGACCTTGAGTTAAGATTGTATTGTCAACCACTTAAACTTGCCTCAGAATTCAGATGAAGAGTTTTCTGCCTTTTATTGTCAAAGTATAAACAAACATGCAGAGCGACAACGATAATGAAGATAAACAGATTATCTGTGTATCAACAGAAGTTTTTCTCTGTGGCGACTTCATTAGATGGGGAAGAATATTAGAAACGCATTTTAGTATAATGCAGTCCAGCATGAACGACAACTTCAGTCTTAAACATTGGTGAATGAACCAAATGTTAACAGAAACTGACCTTTATAAGCTTTGTAAAAGAAGATTGGATTGGTTTGTACAGGCAAACCAGTACTTCACAGTGGACAACTGTGCAGCGGACACTGCATCGCAGTAGGATGTGGACTCGGATACAGCTCAGAACACCAAGTTGCTCTTTAATTTCTTAAAAGACTGCACACACACACCTTTACATGACCCTTTTAACCAGAGCACAGTGAGTAACAGGTCAAACCTGGACGTTACATAAAGATCTTTCTGCACTCTGTGTCCTCCAGAGGTTTTGACTGAGCAGTACCTCAGTGCTGTTCATCGATCACCCTTTCCAAGCTTTCCCTCTTAATGCTTTGTTTTGTAGTGCATGCAAACCAACTCCCAAACTGTGCAGAGAACAACCTGAAGCCGAACTGAACGTAGATCCAGTGGTTAGATGCAATCTGTCCCCTTTGCTGCTTCTTTTTTAAAGAAAAGAAGGCTATTTTCTCATCCCAGCTACTGTTTTCATTCCTCTTTCTCCACTACAAGTTTTGTCTATTAACTCTGCTCTTCTCTTCTTGCCTGTTGTTGCGCTGTGTAAACTACTAGCCGGTAACCGCCGGTCCCTTGGCTGTGAGTCCCCTATTGACTCTGGTAAGAGAAGGGTTTCCTGGACATCACCACTCTTCCACTCCTCTGTCTCATTCTGCGCGTTTGTCGCTCCGTCCACTAACATTCTCTGATTTCTCCTCTCATCGTGATTTTAGTCCTGTTTGTCCCACATTGAGATTGCTGTGGACTGTTTGTGTCGTCGTTGATGTGTTCCCGAGTTGATCCTCCGCAGCAAGTGTTCTAGTCATTTGCTCATACATACACCGGCAGCTGAAGTGACAGTTTTGTGTCGTAAGCTAACGTGGATCATCTCACACTAATCTTACTGCATTTAAAAAAAAATTACATTGCTTCTTGTTGTTTGTCTTAGCCTGGATCAGAGCCTAGAACAGGGGAGAGTCCCCAACATGTGCCAAATCTTTCTTTTTAAAATAAGGCATGATAACCCAAAGGTAGTCAGTGGGATAACATCAAGCTAATTGGCTGTAGACTGAAGAAATGCATGAGGCATCAGTGTGATTTGATCTGTTGCATTGATATGCATCCACCTCCTACAGCTACATTAATTTAAGTATATTTAGCATGTTAAAAGACATTTATTGTCTCTACTCAACTAGCTAATCTAAAATATTTGATCCCATCTGCAGGGAAGCTGTCAACTGTAATTTTTGGGGTTCACTCAACATCTATTCGCTTCACTTTCACTTCATTTTATTGATAGCTTAATTCACACCATTCCAGTTTGCATTTAAGAGACTTGAGCCATGTAAAAGCAAAATATTTTGAGGACAGTGCATTTGAACTGAAAGTGATGTTGCACCTGCAGAGGTGCTGTGTTTCCTGTGTGCCTATTATTAATGGAAATCCTTGGTACTTTTGGGTACAATCAACATAATGTATTATTTTTTTCCCTTTTCTTTTCAACTACCTCCCTGACTCAGCCGTTTCTTTGATGTGAAAATTATTATGCACTATCTCAGTGCTGTAACCAGTCGGGTTAACTTTGATGCTCTACTCCGTTTACAATCTTCCAGGTGACTATGCTGGGTTTCCGGGATGTGGCCTCCTGCGCCTGCACAGCACTTACCGCCATGACTTGAAGATCTATGCCTCTGACGAAGGCAGAGTGCAGATGACGGCTGCCGCTTTTGCCAAGGTAATCGTGTCTCTGTACCTGAAAGAGTACACCCCATCTATAATAAATGTTACTTAAACACTGAAGCGAGAACTTTTGACACATCCCGGAGACCGAATTTCTCTTAAACTGTTTGAGATCCACTTGTTCATGCATCATGTTTCAGTGACAAATCAGTGAAATAATTTGATTCCCAATATTTCTGTCATGTGCACCTTTTGGAAAACTGTCATACCTACAGTGTACGGTATGTTTACATTGGTCAAAAGTAAAGACTTGTCAGACATGTATATCTTTGGGCATTCTGGTTACACTCGCATCTTTTGCATATTGGAATAATGAACACGTGTATACTGTATGTGATGTTTTGCTGTGGTTCTGAAGATGCAGTATTTTCAGCATTTGATGTCTTTAATCACTTGTAATTTGACAAAACGACAGGGAAAACAGGCTTTTCTGGGTAAATAACCCTTAAAGTTGTCATTTTAAGAGGCTGTAGATCAACACCAAGAAAATTAAAGCGCTTGAAAAGGTAAAGGTCCCATATATTTTCAAAAACCCTGATTCAGCTTAACTGTAGCTTAAAGAGATCAAGTTTACTCAGCAGGTACTATATCATTTCTCCCACGGGACGCGGATTAAGTAGAAATGCCTCACAATGGCTTCGGTTCAAGTTCTCTGGTTTCTCTGTAGGGTCTGCTGGCTCTAGAAGGAGAGCTGACACCGATCCTGGTCCAGATGGTGAAGAGTGCCAACATGAACGGACTGCTGGACAGCGACAGCGACTCTCTGACTGACTGCCAACAGAAGGTGAAGGCCAGGCTGCATGAAATCATGCAGAAGGATCAGGAGTTTACGCCAGAGGCCTATGAGAAGGTATTTGGAAACGTGAGATCCTGAAATGAAACTTTAGAATCACTGGATTTGATAAAATGTCTTGTGCAATGTCCTGTTTGCAAGTAATTCTTTGTAAGTTAAACAGTTGGACGTGCTTCTCAAGTCTTCATTCCTGAAATATTTCAACTTATCCATAGATAAATATATTGTTATATAAAAACTGCTCATGCATGTATTGGTGGAAAGTTTTATCAAAGTCCTTCACAACTACATTCTTTGATATTATGGTTTGTAGAACATTTTACCAATTGTGTTCTGTTTCCACTGGGCTCCAGTTGGCCTCAACAGGTAGTCCATCATTGGTGAACTCCATGAACGTCATACAGAATCCAGTCAAGACCTGTGACAAGGTGTATGCCCTCATTCAGAGTCTAACCTCACAGATCCGAAAGAGACTGGAGGACCCCAAGTCTGCCGGTAGCTGAACCTCTTTCTCTTGCCCCTTTCACACTGAACAAAAATCAGCACCAGGTCCGATAGGCAGTGATGGAAACTTTCAGTGTATGACGATGAATCGTCCTGTACTTTGTTCCAGACCTGCAGCTTTACCACAGCGAGACGTTGGAGCTGATGCTGCAGCGTTGGTCCAAACTGGAGAGAGATTTCCGCATGAAGAACGGGCGCTATGACATCAGCAAGATCCCGGACATCTACGACTGCATTAAATACGACACGCAGCACAACGCCTCGCTTGGACTGGAGGACACACTGGAGCTGTTCAGACTGTCCCGCGCCCTGGCTGACATAGTCATACCACAGGTTAAAGCAGAACAGTGTCATTTCTAATATAGAGTATAATATAAGATGAAGAGGAGAATGCTTTACCCAGATACAGATCTCTCTCTCTGTTCTGAATTGTTTCATAATATCAGAATATATTCCACACAGCCAAAGTTAGGGACTTGCATGATGTATTTTAATGATCTGTAGAAGGCAGAGAATGTCAGGGATTTCAACAAATGGGCCAAATTAGAGCAATGTACCACAGGGCATTTTGTGGTGGCTATTTTTTGCTTTTTTTCCACACAGACTGGAAATTTAGTGATGCCTTTGGCAAAATTAAAATGTTTCAGCAAAAAAGGTGATATGATCCAGCAGGAAAATAGGGATACTTGTGTGGAAAAACACTGTTAAGTATATCATAAAAGCAGTGTAAACGGTACAACACTCGAGAAACAAAAGCAGTTTTTAGGTCATGGGAGTGCTACAACATAATTTTGGGAAGTCACAGAAAGGCTGTGGAATTTTATATTAAGGCCTCTGTGCATGAATGTGTCCCTGATAATCTCTGTTCACGCTGTGATGCTGAATAGAGTCCAGCCTATTTCCTTGCCTTCTGTCCCTAAATATGCTGAGCTCTGGTTCATCTTCTCATTACCACGGATAAGCATATTAAAAAGATGTGGATGAAAGTGTTCAAATGGCTTTTTGTTCTTCTGTATCATTCGAATCAGGAGTATGGCATCAGCAAAGCTGAGAAACTGGACATTGCTCAGGCCTACTGTGTTCCTCTGATGAAGAAAATCCAGCTGGACCTGCAGAGGACCCATGAGGACGAGGCAGTTAACAAGCTGCACCCCCTGTGAGCATAAAAACCACAGCAAGCATGTTGTTGACATCACATGTATCTGTGTTTGTTTATGTTTATCATGGTTATTTGTGTCCTGCTGACTGATGAGCTCTCGTGTCATTTCCTGTCCCATGGTGTTCAGGTATTCTCGGGGCGTAATGTCTCCTGGTCGTCACGTCCGCACACGTCTCTACTTCACCAGCGAGAGCCACGTTCACTCCCTGCTCAGCATCTTCCGCTACGGAGGCCTGCTGGATGTATGCTCCGGTTTTATCATCTCTGACAGATTTGTTTTTCACAGAGTAACGGTTTCCATTTTTTCTGTGGCTGCTGATGATAATGTGTCAGAATAAGAGTAGATCTACAAACTGATGTTTATATTAACGTTGCAATAACTGCATACAGGTAAATATCCACACAGGATGAGACACTGTTTTTGTAGTTTAAGTTAGTTTGGTGGGTAAAATTAGTGTATTATTGTGTATGTATGTGTGTATCAGGAGGAGAAGGACCAGCAGTGGAAACAGGCGATGGACTACCTGAGTGCTGTGACTGAACTCAACTACATGACACAAATAGTCATCATGCTTTATGAAGACAACAATAAGGTCAGCCTGCAGAGCTCTGTGTTACTGTGCAGTTACGTATAGATATGCAGTGTGAGTTTCATCTTTTCTTTCTGTCTTTATATCGGTGTGGTGAGCAGGACCCCTCCTCAGAGGAGCGTTTCCATGTTGAGCTTCACTTCAGTCCAGGAGTCAAAGGATGTGAAGATGAGGAGAACGTACCTCTCGGCTTCGGCTTCCGCCCAGCTTCCTCTGAGGTGTGTAAATGTGTGTGGTTGCCTTGGATGTTTCTGTCGTTTTTAGCGTTGTAGAGCTTCATAGTTGTCATAGTAAAGTTGTGCAGCATGTTAAATCATTAATTATATCCGGACAGAGCAAATCACAAACAATAGATAGTCCTCAAAACTCCCCTCAGTTGATATTTTTTTGTGTTATGCATCTGAAGAGAGAGACTGTACCAGTTTGATACAGACCGATTCTTTGGATGTTCCACTGACAGCTTTGTTTTTTATTTTCATGTCTGAACATGTATAAAATTACAGAACTATGTCTGGAATGACTGACTGGAATGATTTAGCCATTCATCTCTGCTTTTGTTGTTTGGTTCTGTCTAAAAGTGATATGAGGGCTTCCATGTTAGTTAGTTAATTAATTGAGAATTGTAAACACCAGAGATCTGGCCTGTTCTCTCTACTTGCATGCACATAAACTTTAATGGTGTTGCATTCAGAGGTTATGTGCCTCTGAATGCACATAACAATAATGGGAAGTTACACCAGCTGGACAGTTATTTTTAAGTCAGTGAGTTCTGTGTTGCACAGTGATGACTAACCTTTTGACAAAGTGTTGTGACATATATGTCATATATGATATGCCCTCTAATAAAATGGTTATGTTCTGCCACACTGGCATGTAGGCCATTATGTTATAGGCCATATATGTGGTGGCGTCTGTCTCTCTGCGTGAAAACACATTCTCGTGACTCTCGTGTTTATGTCTGTAACAACACTGTAAAACAAAGTGTTTAAAATTAAGTTGGTTCCTTGCATTGAAACATATAGTTCATGATATTCTGCTGTTCTCATGTTTAGATAATAAGATAGATATTTATATCTATCTAAAATATAATAATAATATCTATCTAAAAAGATAGATATTTTTGTTGTCTGCTGTGGTTGGGTTGGACATGGATATATGAAATATTGCTCTTTCCTGTCCCGTGTTTTATGACCAAATCAGAATCAAGACAAAAAGCCAAATCAGGGCAGTCTGGAGGACCTCTCCCAGGACCAGCCAGACCAGGCACTTCCTGTTTCTGAGCCAATCAACATCCAGCGAAGGTCTCCCATGATCCGCAACCGCAAGACAGGCTCCATGGAGGTATGGGACTGTAGTGTTAGTGTTTAAGCGATGGGTAGAATGTGATCTTTATCCTGTTAAAAGCTTGAGTGGATGTGATTTATAACTTTATCTTTGCTTTTTCTTTTCTTTTTTATCAAACTGTATATGTTGTTGATGTAAATGAATGGGAGACATCAGGTTCCTGATTTACTGGTTAAACCGTGTCAGTCTTAACCCCCGATCTCCATGGCCCCACTCAGGTCCTCACTGAGACCTCTCCCACCCAGTCCTCCAAAGGCTGCACGTCCCACCGACTGTTCCCCTCGTGTTCACGCCAGTCTCCTGAGATCAAACCAACCAGTGGCCTAGGTGGGCACCTCATTTCTGGTGTGTGTGTGTGTGTGTGTGAGAGAGAGAGAGTGTGTTTTTTCTGTTTGTGTGTGTAGGGGAGAGAAAGTATGAGTGAGAGAGAGAGAGACTGTTATGCCAACAGACACACTGACCTCACAATACATTTATCTCCAGCTGTCATCACTGATCCTCCTCCTCATCACAAGCCTCGGCTGTAACTTCTCCTTCACCCTCCCACCTTTCCATTTCTCTCTGTGTCTCCCGCATTTCTTTGTCTGTTTGTCTTTTCCTCTTTTCTTTCCATACCCCCCCCCTCCTCCCCGGCTCTCTGATGGTCACATAGCTTCCACCCCAGCTTAGCTTAGCAGCAGCCAAACAGGATCAGACTCCAAACTATGTAGGCAAGAGGTCAGTGGGGAGAGTTGTGTTCAGAGCCCATTGCAGGATCTCTGGTGTCACAAAGCATTCACAGAGATACCGGTTCCCATGCTAGGTGATAAGGTGACAATACTGGAAACAATGTAGGTGTTTCTATAAGATATTTCGGAGGTCTGCACGGGATTTGAACCATTTCCTTTGTGGGTTGCAGATGTAATTGAAAAATCAATCTTTATAAAAAAAATTAATAAATAAAATAATAGTAAATTATTCAAAAACACTATCTTTATGTAAGGATCTATGAAATTACAGTATATACAGAGTAATATTTTCATTAGCGGCTGTAGTGCAATACGATCACCACAGTCTGATCAACACATGCTTAAAAATGTGTTCTGTGATACACCAAATATGGTTTTAGGGCTCGTCCTCCTGCAAAACCCTTTTTAATGCTACAAACCCTTTGAAAAATTTTAAATGAATTTAATGCCAAAAATGTTCCAAAACAAGCTGCATCAGAAAACCATTTATAAACCACCCTGGGTCCCTTAATCTGATATAAAGGCCCTCCTTGAAGGACACTTGTTTAGCTGTATGTATAGGTCCCAAGGGCATGTTACCTCCAACAACCCGCTGACACAGTGACACTCACACAAGCATGAAAGGTCGTTGGCTAAATCAAGACGTGTGGAGAAAACCATAAAACCATGAACTTGAGAACGGGGAGTGGAGTCACTTTGTGGAAACAGTTTTGTCACGTGTGCTTCACTGGGAGTTTGAAACCCATGTATCGCGCTGGGCGACATGAAACAGCTTGACTACATAGCTTGATATCACACAAGCGTATGTGATGTGCTTTTTTTTTTTTTTTAAATGCCTTCCTTTCCTTTTTTTGCACAGGTAAGACCTAAAAGAGGTAATTAAACTAAATGAAAATGTGCAAGAGAGGAAGGAAGGCAGTTATAAGCACATTTTATAATATGAAAAAAAAAATCTCAGATACAATTAAGTGTAATTATAAACATCAGGCAATCAAGATAATGCAGGTAAGGGTGCAAAAGGGTGCTACCTCTCCCTAAATGTGTTAATCATCAAGTCACTCAGTGCTTAATTATCACAAGTCTGAGAGTAGCAGTTGGTTCTGTTGATGTCTGTGCAACATCAAAGGGGCTCCATCTAAAGCCTCTGGGTATTCTTTGAGTGGAGCCTGTCAGTTCCTGCTGTGTAGTGAGTGTGAGGCTACTGAGTGATCCCTCCCTGTTCGTCTCGCAACACCAGCAACGCAGACGGCACAGGTCACAAGCAAGAGCAGCAGGTGTCACGGACGACCTCTCTCTGTGAGCTGCTTCTCATGCCTTCATACTGTTTATAGAACAAAGGAATGAGACACAGACTCAACACTGATGGCCTTTAAAAAATGTTTTTTCTTTGCAGTTCAAAATATACTTCCTCTTCTGTGTGGTCTACAAACACAATATTTATTCAAAATATAAAATAATGTTTGGTTTTGGCAGCAATAACTGTAACTTCAGATGGTTTGTGCACAGCAGGGGCCTGAAACGATCCCATTGCCATGCTCGGCCTGTTCATTACGCCTCTGCTGTTTTTTGCATACAAAACACAACATGTTCTGTGTGCATTTGTGCACACACTCTTAGCCTTGTTTACATATACGCATACGTATGCACGCACCCACATAAACACACACAGGTCTTATAGATGCTGTCAGTGTTGTGAAAACCTTGGAGCTTGCGTGTCATCATTTCTACAAATAGCATTGTCCATACATCGTTTTTGATATCATAGACCGTTTCTATAAATGATGAATTTTTTTCATAATTAAAGTTAAAAGGTGAAAGTCACCCAAACTGTAGCTGCAAGGTTTTCACACAGGTGTATATTCTTTCAGATGAACACACACTCATGCCAAAAACTGCCCATAGCAACAGATTGTTATGACAATAACGGCATGGTGTGTCATAAAGACTAATACTCACCCTTCACACCTCCACCCATCCCTTCACCCCACACACACTCCCCCTCCCCACCCCACCCCACCCCCCACCCGGCTCCTCCTCACACAGGCTCACTCTGCTCTGGCCTCTTCAGTGCCTCTGCCCTCGGGGTGTCCTGTAGCGCCCCCAACCTGCGGGACTACGTCCGCACACACCACCACCATCACCGAAAACCACCTCTGTCCCCCGGCAGTCTCCCATGCCAGATTGGCATGTTTGGTACGTTCACACCGCTGTCTTCCTCCACAAGGCGGGTCTTTTTACTTTTTAAAAAAAATCTCTCTCCTCTGGCTTTAAAATGTCTTTTTTCCTCTTTCTTTTTTCCCCTTAAGCGTCAGATACTTAGATTTTTTTTTTTTTGGAACATTCACTGTTGTCACTGTTCTTTGGATCAAAGCTCTCCTCTTTCTCTCACTCATTTTTTCCCCCCAAACAAACCAGCAATTTCAAACTGTTGCATCACATTTTTTGAGTGATTTACCTCACGGTGTGCATGACATTGGCACTGATTTGACAGCAGGCAAATTGGCTGTGCAGAGGACGCTGGGCACGCTACCTTGCACTGGACTGTGTGATATTATCCATGATCAGTGTTTTTCCAGATCAGCATGACCACTCACTGATCACACCTCTGTCTGCTTGGGTTCGAATGTGTTGAAATGTTCTCTCTCTGTGCATGTTGTTGTGCCGAATGTACATAGTTCCTCTCTCAGAAAATTAAATTTTATAATCCACAGTAAAGTAGTTTTTGTCTCTGGAAGCCAGAAGTCTGGCTTTTCTCATTAATCACAATTTATGGTAATCCTTACATTAAGAAACTCAGCCTGTTATTTGGAACAGATATATTTTCCAGACCTAATAATCCACCTTTAAATAATCCTCAATCTCATTCTCCCTCCCCACCATTTTGCCTCGGTTTTCTGTTGCTAATGGTGAGTACAAGCAAGCTGTTCTCACAGCCACCAGGGGTCCTTATATCAGGTTTAATTATCCCGAACATCTGTGTTGGATATCATTCACATGGTCACAGCTGTTTAATTTGTTTCTTCCAAAGATGAATATGATGCCCTCAGGTTAAGTCAGTAGCAGATCATTTTACTGGCAAATTATACGTATGCATATGGATCTGCACATTGGGTAAACTACAGGGACTTTTTCCTCCCACTGCGGGTTTTAAAAACAGGAAACTGAGGCTTTCAGTTTGTCCACCGGGTGTCACTCTGACTGCAAGGCTACACACTGTCAGGAGCAAACCGATGCTTTCCTCTCTCACTTCTCTTACATCATGGTATGTGCTGCTCTGTGGGAGACAGGTGAGGGTTTGGACTGACGTCAGCACTGTTCATTTGAGGGAAGAGAGGGCTGCTTCAGGACAAAATATTGTTCTGTTGTTGTTGGAAATGTGAAAGGACGTCCGGTCCTGGTTTGAATGCAAAACCTGAGAATGACCTGCGGTGTGGGTTGGTACTTTAGAGCAGTGGTGCCCAACCTCTTTTGTTTGTTAGTCCCACAGCCCTGCCAGATGACTTCAGATCCCTTTATAAACACCGCCCGTCATGTTCCAAATGCGTTTCTTTGAATGGATCTTAATCCTTATGTAATTTAACGCTGTTAATTCTGTAAAAGTGGATATTCTTACAGTCATTTTGTTTTTCAAACAAGACATTCGTCTAGTGATCCTTGATCTTGGAAAAGAGATCATACTCAAACATCAGCTCTTTTCATTAGGTTTGGTCAGGTTTGTTTTGCCACTACTTGGACTGGGAGTGGCAGAAGTAAGTCTTGTTTTTCAATTCAATTAGAAGTGGCTATAATCTGTATTTTTATGTTAACGGTGGATCACATCACTAATTGTGTGTGAAAGGCCTCACTTGTGGGGATGAAACCACAGAGAACCATCACCTGACTCTTCAGTTCCCCTCCATAGCTTCTCATTGTTTTGGTTTTCTGGCTGCAGCCTTTTGTTTGGTTCACTCTTAATGCTCTCAAAACATCGTTTTCAGCCAAAGCAGGCAGCTGTTTCCAGCGAAAGAGCTACCTACTTGTTCAGCACCAGACAATATACAAACAAGGTTAGTTGTTGGTGAATATAGTGGAGCATTTAGCAGCTAAAGAGCCTGATATTGCCCTTGGTGGAGACCAAAAACAGAGCTAAAAGAGAGAGGACATAAGACGTGTTTGTCAGGTGGCCAGAAACATGACTTCAGTTTTGTATGGGTTGAGCAAACAAGAAATAATGTTTTAATTTGTGAGATTTAGCGTAGGCAGTTTTTGTTGCCTTTAGACAAAGCCAGGCTACATGTTTCTATCTGTTTTCAGGCTTTATGCTAAGCTAAGCTAACCAGTTGCTGGCTGCAACTTCATATTTACAGGACAGACATGAGAGGGATATCAGTCCTCTCATACAATTCTTGGCGAGAGAGTGAGTAAGTGTTTCCCCAAAATGTCAAGCTACTGCTTCGAAGCTAAAAAGAAAGTCGATAGCTGACAGTAGGCCAAGGAAAGGTAGGAGAGGGAGAGTGGATTCTCAGATTCTCTCCTGTCACAGAGTAATAAATACCCTTCAGATTAAGACTCAGCATCACTCTTCCTGCATGTTCATTATTCAAGCATAACATCCATCATTTACTCCATCCATTCCACAACCTTTCCACTCACTTTCTCTGATAGCCTATCTCCTCTTTGTTTATTCAGAGATGGCTCTCATTTTCACGCATGTTGGTTGGCAGACAGACATTGATGAACGAACAGGCCAACTCTCTTTCTCATTCTTTTTTTTTCCTCTCCTCTTTTTTTTTCCTCATGTTAACACATACAAACAAACAAACAGGCAAACAGGCAGACACAGGTACCAGCAGTCCCAGTAATACCGGTTACCTTTCTTATTTCCTCAGAGCTGTTCTCTATGCCGGCAGTAAAGAGATTTTCTGTGTCGTTTGCCAGGCATCCGACTAATGGTATGTCTGCTTTTATTCAAGTTTATTTCGACACTCCTCCAGTTTTCCTTGTTATCTTGCATGACCTTTTTGTGGGAAAACATTTCCTGTGTTTTTGGGGGTTTGACGTTTGGTTGCGTTGATTACATTGAACGTCTCCAGGATTAAAAATTTTTCTCACGAGTTTCTGTTTCTCCACACACCCTCGGTGTTTGTTGTACCTTGTGTTGTTTTCAGCCCTCACCTCTAACAGCACCTGCTCTGCCTGCATTTGTTTAATTTGCCTCTCTGATCGTGCTGTTTCTTCACAGGATGGATGCATTTGCCTTATATGGAATATATCTCCTTTCTTAGATATATTTCCATGTGTAGATAATCTGTGCACACATCATAACATATCCTCTCCTGCACCATTTTTTTTTTTTTTGTTAATTTGAAATCATTTATTCGATTAATTCCTTAGTTCTGGCTATTAACCTTTAAGAGTAACTTAAATCAACCTGTAAAGCAGTGTTTCTCTGCCTTTTCTGGTTGGAAGTTTCCACATGCATCATCACCATGACAACACTGTTGGGTGTGGTAGGAAACCACAGTCAACAGTGTTGTCATGGTGGACCGATCACACGCTGGAGATCACTTCACGTCACTGCAGTGAGGTGAGAATTTAAACCGCTGGACGTCAGAGCAAACAACATTTTTATGGAGTGTTGGGCTGCTCCTTAAACCTCATGTCAGCCGCATTTCAACACGTGAGTGAGGAGCTCCTCACAAGATCAGACAGCCAGACCTTCTGTATATACATGTGTATACATTTGTTGTTGTTTTTTCGGCTCACTCAGTTTTAAATGTATGGCTTTTTTTTTTTTTTTTACCTGCACACCCAACGGGATGTGTTGGGATTTTAGTTAGAACAATAGGAGTCTATTTAGATTTGGGGTCTTTTTTTCCTCATTGATTTCTTAGTCTTTGTCAAATTTGTTTTACTCATCAAATTAGTTCAGTTTCACAAGCAACTCTTTGTGATTTCTGCTAAAATAGACCAGAGCTGTAACAATTAGTTATTTGCTTGACAAAAAAGAAACTGCCAACTATTTTGATAATAGATTAATAATTTCACATTATTATTATATACACATAGTATCATATACATTTTTTAAGTAAAAATACAAGAAAATTCCGCTTTGCAGCTTCTCCGATGTGTCTTTTATATCAGTATGTTTGGGCTTTGAACTGTTGGCCTTTGACTCTGGGACATTTTTCTGATTCTTCAGAGACCAAACAATCAGTTAATTAACTGAGAAAATAATCATCATGATAATTGACAAAGAACAAGATTGTTAGTTGTAGCCCTATAATTGAAAGAACTTTCCTGTTCTACTTGATTAAAATCCCACTTGATCCCAAGTGTTCGCTTTACCTGCTGGTTGACACAGTAATTCACTTGTGCAACCTAACTATCAATTCTAACTGACTATTGTGCAAGAGGTTGAGCAGTATTAACTGTTAATGTACAGTTTGCTGCTTTTGCAAACTTGTGAGAAGTTTGGATTTTTTTTTTCTTCAGTTTTATCTCTCTCCGTCACTGGTGAGTAGCCTACGAGCTCGATGCAAAGTTTTCTTTTGGAAACAGCAGCTGTTGGGAATTTAAGGAGAGTAGCTCCTCAGGTCTTGCTTCTCGAAAAAAGATCTCAATTTTAAAGCTGCAGTGTGATGAAATCCACTCTTAACATCCTTGAAATGTGTTTGAGGCAGCTTTGTAGCACCACTGTGTTTGAGGAGATCATTCATGGATGAGCTCACTGCTGGCAGCTCCACTGGATCTTTTTGTCTGAGGAGGAGCAAATTAAGAGCCACTGCCCAGCACATAGCTGACTACAGGTCCTGTTATATTTGGATATCACCGAATTTAGGACTGAGATAAATAGCTCAGAAACAGCCCAGCATGTGTTGGCAGTCTGATTTGTGTTGGCTGTAAAAAATTACGTGTCGTCCGAGCACAAGGATCATCTGACGTGTTGACTCAGAATGACAAGCAGAGTCTGTGTAATTCAGAAATCTGATATAATGCTGACAAGTGTTTGGACAAACACTGGGAACCACAGCGATGAGTGTTTATCACCAGTTTGGACTCAAGTAGCCTGTGTGTCGAGGAGCAATTCAAGAGTAGTAATAGAAACTTAGGGACCATTATATATGTTATTTTTGTACTGTCTGCACACACAAATTAGACAGAATGGTGAATACAGTATGTACAGTAAATCATTCCTAACTTAATGTAGTAATTTTTAGATCTACTGCATTCAAGTCACACATACATTTTGTGAAGAGAATAACGTCTGTAGAAGAAAAACTCACTGTGAATTACTAATAAGGTGTTGAGCTAGTAGCTGCTGAGGGGCTTTTGTGGACATAAAACATTTTTGAGAACATCAATTATTTATTTTCTTTTTGATAGAGTCATAAAGCAATCAGGCCACTTTTTCACACGGTGTCTGTGATTTGGAGCGAAATGCTTCAGATATGAACTCAGACATTCAGCTCAGTGTTTAACTGTCCGGACGGAAACTTAACTGCTCTCCGAGAGTCATGTTCAGTAGCTGTTTTCAGAGAACAAGCTCTAAAAACCTGCTGGTTTGCTACCTTCTTACCGCCAAACATCTCAGAGACACATTGACCGACTAGCTGGTGAACGTAGTGGATCATTCAGCAGCTAAAAAACCAGGTATTTCCCCTAGCAGCTGTTAAGAGACCAAAGACAGAGCTAAAAGAGAGTGAAAATTAGACTTACAAATGAGTATATTGCTCCATAACTGCTGAATGTGTAAATAAACAACTGTTTGCTAACATATTTGCCGAATCAATTTAAAATATTGTGTTAACAGCTCGTTTCTGCTGCCCCCAAGTGGCCAAAACAAGTCCGTTATTACAGGTTAAAGGCTCCTGTCACCTCAGTGGAACAGTGAAATATATAGTACTGCAACAAATTGGCTTTGAACTCATTACAGACTTACATCCACATTGAACCAGGAGCCCTTGGACCCACTAAGAGGTCGTCACAGCACCTCTTCATCCACAGTCTTATTTATTAAGAAAAAACCAGCTGGACAATATTATTGACTCTCAGACCCTGGTTCACATGTTGTGTGAAGCTGATCCTGTGTCTGTTGTCTCTGATGTTTTTTTTTTTTTACTGATCTCTTTTAACCATAGATCATAGATTATTGACTGCTGTTTGCTCCTGCTGTCTTTATTTCATCTCAGGGTATCTTTTGTCTAAACTTTGTTTGCTTTGAAATGAAACGGTAGGATTGTGTCAATTACTTGTGTATGGTTGCAGCAGTGCTCAGACATGAACAACACCTCTTTGGTTAAATGAAGTTACAGAGATTGAAACTGCCGCCCTTTCTTCCTTTTCTCTCTCAGTGAACTCGCTTTTTTTGATGTATTTTTCTATTTAGACTCACCTCGATAAAAACGGTCCATCTACCTAAGGCCACTCTGCTCTTTTAGCTCTATGCTTATCTGTGGCACAGCTCCCATTACTCCTTCTGCTCCACTGTACTTTCTCTGTCTTTTCTTCTATCCCTGCTCTATCCCTGCTCTGCCTCTCGTCCCTCAGAGCCCTCAGACAAGCTCCATGTAGTCCAGCTGCAGGGCGGGCTTCCTGCTGAGCTGGCCCTGCTGGGGTTTGCCCCTCTGGCTATGGACGGGGCCATGGCCCACCACCTGCACCACTGCCCCTACCACCTCCGCCTCCTCAAGACCTGGCTGGTGTCTGGTCAGGAGCTCCCAGAATCCCTCCACGGTCAGCTCCCATACTCCCCGCTCACTCCCTGTCGCCTCCTCTTTCGGCTCCCTCTCGCCCCATTCACCCACGTGGAGCAAGTTGGACGCTGCCAATGCCGTCTGAGCTTTGCATCAACTATAGTTTATTGCTTTCCATTTCTTCCAGTCTGGTTTTCTTATTTCTGCCTGATGATTACATGTGCAGGCTTGCTCCATTTCACGTCCAACTGTAACCGTGTTCCTATTTTTCTGTGTCGTTGTGCATCATACTTAAAGTCACAGTGAAACAGCAGTTATTGTCTATTGATTAAAGCAAAATCTGCATTCAGTCATTTGGTTGACAATTTTACAAACACACCGTTTTAAGAGAAAAGTGACGTTTACATTTTGATCATGATTCTATGTCCATTGATCTTGCTGGGAAGGGAGCAACCTGAGATGTTGGTCTTCTGTAGACTTAAAGTCACAGAGACAACTTTCTATTTTACTGTGTCTTTAAGTCCTTGGGTCTGTTTTGTCCCCTGTCCTTCTTTGCACAAAATTAGACACCTTTTGTGTAATTTTTCAAGCTAAGAAGGTTTTCTTTTGGCAAGTGTCCATCAGTTTTCACATTTTCTTTTTAAATGTCAGAATGTGCACAGAGAGGACTAATTGCTCTCCATGCATGCTGGGTGGACACTTGATGACCAGCGAAACACACTCTCTTGTGTAAGAAGAGTTTTAGGCTTGTCTAACTGCATTGTGTGCATGCTCCGTCTGGAGTAATGGTTGCACTTGAGCACTTGTTCAGTAATGAGCTCTGTCCGTAGACTAGTGTCACGTGTTGATTTGCGCCAGTTTGGCTTTCGCACAGCAAAGGTAAGGTCTGGGCTCCACGGGGTCTCACCTCAGTGCTTGCAAAATATGCTTCCTGGCCAGGTGGCAGACATTTGAGTGTCCGTTGAAAGATTTGGGTCATCATCTTTTCCCTCATTTTAATTGGCTAATTAAGTGGTAGCCTGTTCATTAAATGCTGATTCTGTAAAGTGTTTCTGGAGCACGTCTTGGCACGCCGTGTCACCTTAATGGAGCCGCACAATTATTCTTTGCAGTCATCACAGACGGCTTCCCGCAGTAAATTACCGAAGTAGACTGAGGTTTTTTTTTTGGTTTTTTTTTGGCTCAGTCACATAGATGTTTATTACTTCTCAGCTCTTTTAAATATTGTTGTGCTTTCTTTTCTGTCCTCCTGTCTTTGTGGTTGCCAGTGTTGGTAAGTGGCTGAATGGATGGTGCAGTGTAGCATGAGTGTTTTCTGCTCCCACTGTATCTAGTGTGTGAGCTGAATTTGATATCCATACGAAGAAGCTGCAGCAAAGATAGGGAGGAGGGAAAGACTTTGAATGCCAGCTGGTTCTTTTCATACAACGCCTGCTTCATTAGACAGTTCAGTAAAGAGAGAACAGCCAGTTAGAGGTGAGGATAAATGTCGTAGAGTAAACCTGAAGAGCGAGATTAAGCTTGTAAATATGTGATACACATCTTTGTCTGCTGAGCCACCAAACCACTTCCACCCAAGGCTCTGTAATATCAATTTAGGCCAAAGCTGGTTTTAGTTTTCCTTTGTCATCAAAGCTTTGGCTGGAAGAGCTTTTAATGTTGAACAAAAATCTTGGCTTGGTCTAATGAATAAAGCTGCTTTGGCCAACATCCAGTAAGGAAAAGATTTCAAGATGAATGGAGAAATACACCCTCTAACAACTGCTTAAACAACTGTTAAAGCAGCTGTCTGTGATGTATCCTGCCTCTCCAGTCCTGTTTTTCTGAGTGTTCTGCTGTATATCAGATAATTGGCCAAAAGCTGACAAAGAAACGTCATGTTGAGATATTTGCATCTTAGATATAAACTGACTGTGAAAAGATAACACTCAAAATCATTTATAACTTTCTTGAAATCCATAAAGGGTCATGTGCTGTACATGAATGATCCCATGTGAAACTCATGTCACTACTACTGTCAACTAATTATCAACTGGGGAAATTCATATCTTGGCCCCTGAAGGCCTTGAAGGGTTCTTGTCCATTAAACGCTGACTGCACTCCGTTCCACTTGTGCCATTATAGTAGACAGGCTTTTTTCAGGAATTGCCCTGAAAGAGTCTGTAGTTGTAGAACATTAGTCATGGAGAAATGCAAGGCTGACCAGCATGATGCTCTCTGGGGAGATGGATGAATTTTCCTGGATATGGTTTTACTAACCAAAGAAAGAAATTAACATCAGCCATCAGCCATATTGCTGAGTTTGCAGACATACAATTTAGCTGGTAAATTTGTCTATTTTACCTAAGTTTGTGTGACTAGTTAACAAATAAAAATGTCTGCTGCACTGAGAGAATGAACAGCCTACATGCACAGAGAGCTGGAATGTCACTTCTCCTCCACCTTTTGGGTCTGATGGAGATGTGGTACAATCTGCTGTGTTTCTGTCTGTCCCGTCTGTGCTGCAGGTTTTGAAGGCTGCTCCATGGTGCCCTCCATCTACCCACTGGAGACGCTACACAACTCGCTCTCACTGAAGCAGGTGGACGAGTTTCTCAACGCAGTGTGTGAGAGCGGCAGCGAGACCCACGCCAAAACCATGAAAGGTGGGTCTAGACTGTGCAGCAGCAATCAATACATACTTTTTAAATACCTTCTTTTGAATGTAGTTCTCCACAAAATATAAAAAGCCAGAAGAGAGGTTTCTTATTGGGAGGGAGGCAAAAAATAGTCAACTTTAAAGTTTTTAAGCACATTTAAGCTGCTCGAATTTACTGAAATTGACTGAAAATCATTTATTTAAAAGAAAATTTGTCTATTTTGGTGTATATTTCTGATGCCTGAGTTTATATGAACCTGTCCAGTTCCTTTTGATGCCCTAAAATTGTGTATAAAGGGCAAAAATTCCTGTAATATTGATCTGCTCTGGAGGTGAACACCAGACACCAAACTTTTTTTTCCAATTATACTGTAGCACATTGAGTAAAATGAACTTTGGTGTATGACATTTGGAAACTGATCTCAGTATGTTTGTGCTGCCCTCGCTCCAGCACTCTCCGGCCTGTTTGACTCTCAGAGCCAGACGTCTCTCTACAGCCCGCAGCAGCCTCTGTCCTCCTCTGGATCTGAGACGTCTCTCCGGCCGCCCAGTCAGCCTCTGTGGCGTGAGTGTTCTAAGGATTTTTATGGCATTATGCAATGTGTTGACCTGCTTTCATTTCTTCTGATATATGTCGTGACAATACAGTTTCGAAGACATGAAGACCAGAAATATTTTGTACCTTATTGACACCAACTGTTACTTCAAAGAGAGTAAAGACTGCTGTGTGTCAGTGTGTTAAAAGTACAACATGTAACACTTATGGGTATTACGTATGTGCCAATGCAATATTTTTAATTAAAAAGAATAGAACATTTTTAAATAAAAACAATTCTAATGGTAAGAAGTACATAAATACCCAAGAGACTGACTGGAAGAATACAGGTTTTGAAGCCTCATACTTGCTGGTAAAAACTGAATGAACCTCTTCATTCGACTTATTCAAACTGGACTAAATAATTCATATATTCTCATTCATATACTGTGGTCACTCAGCTGCTATCAGTTTCAGACTCTGCCTTGAACTGGGCAGCTCCCGTGTGTGAGAGTGAGTAACTGTACAACTGAGAAGCCGAGCGAGGCTGCAAAAGACCTTGCATGCTCAGCAAAAACCTTGATGAAGATAAACAAGACTTGTCCACCTCCCCCACGTTCAGCATGACCTTCATGTTTAAGCTAGCAGATATGACCTGATGGGGATTCATTTATCTGCGATGACCCAGTGGTTACAGATACTGACTGAATCATAACAAAAAGGTCACCAATTGAGTTCCTCGTTAGCAGAAAGACATTTTTCCTTGAACCAAGCTCAGAACTGCAGCAGCTATCTATTATTTCCTTTATTTAGCAGCCAGTTGATTATTTTATCAGTTAACATCTTTATTTAAAAAAAAAAAAGAAAAAAAAAAAGGCTGTGCTCACGGAGTGCACTGCAGAGTTGATGCACATGTATTATGAATTTTATATCGACAAGAGCGACACATTTCACTCTGCGCTTCATCGGGCTAATGAACAAGTATAATGGGCCAACAGGCTGTGAAATGTTAAACGTGAAATGTGAAAACAAAGCAGTTTGTGTACTAGTCAGTGATGGCACACAGTTTTTTCTTCTTCTTTTAGTTTATAAAATGTGAGAAAATGATGAAAAATGATCATCCTAATTTCCCAGAAGCCTTCAGAATTGTTTTTTTTTTCCAATTCAGCATTCAAAAACCCAATAATATTTCATTTATAATGGTACAAAACAAAGACAAGCAGCAAATTATCTAATTTGAGAGACTGAAACCAGCAAATAATCAGCATTTTTGTGTGATAAATTGCTTAAATAATTAAATCAGTTGTGGTTGTTTTGTTAACTGCTGCTTACAAGGCAGACATTGAGCTGTCAGGCTCCACTTGAATGATTAATTGTTTATCAAAACTGTTGGACATGTATTTCCTGTCTGTCAACTAATTGATGATCAATTAATTGTTTCAGCACAACTCTGAACACCAACCTGAACAGCCATTTTAAGTGTCTCTGGGTAAGAGCATCGCCTAAAATGACTAAAATGTGCATAATGGAAGATAATGGGAGTGGGGCTTTTTTGTGGACAATCTAGATTCTTACAAAGTGAGCTGCATTTTAGTAAACACAGTTTTTTTTAAAGGCCCTAAAACTGTCAGATGAGATAAGTAACAGTAGAATATAAATGTGTGGCAGGCCATCCTGTGGGATCTGCATCAGTTGTAAATAGGACTCGGAGAGAACATCACACCCTCTTTATCTACCTGGTCCCTGCTTTTCAATGTTGTCACCCTCCTCTTCTTTCTCTTCTCCTCCTCCTTTCTTCAGTCTCTTCGTCCCTTTTATAACCCCCCCCACCCCGGGTTGCGAGGTGATTCACTCGATTGATGAAGCATTTGCTCTCAGATTTCTATTTTACTTATCTCCTCTTGCTTTTCCCCCTTTTTCATCTGCCCCTTGTGTATTTCATTTACATTGTACTCACTCTGGGTGGCTTTTCAGCTCTCCGCTCGTCTCGCAGTTTTTCTCTGTCCTGTCGGCTCTTGCTCCAGATCTGGGCTCTCGTATCTGCCGAGAACTCATTTAGCCTCATTTATCACGCAGTATACAGGCAGGGATGCTGGAGGTTAGTGCCGGATGAATAGGACACTTGTTCTGCTGTTGGCGAGACACTGTTTGTCCTCCTATTGGCTGTAGTTACAGAACAGCTGTTTGCAAGTGCAGGGCCACAATATGACTCTCAGTGAGCCCAGACAATCATTGAATATGTTTTTATGTGTTTTAAAATGACTATTAAACACTATTTTGAATATTTTTCATAGTGTTTCGTAGTGGATAAATGGAGAGAAAACCTGATCTTATAATAATAAGGGATTGTAGTCTCAACTTTTAAGACTGTATTCTGGTCAGATTATCAATATATGCACTGATGTATATGTGGCTTGATTCATCAAACCCCAGAAAAATAAAGTTCTCCATGGCAACAGCAGAGTAATAAAGGGATGATGATTTTTTTTTTTTTGTAACAGGTCACCCCTCACATGACGCACATACAGTAACACAACAAACAGTGTGACTCTGAGTGGTGCGAAGGTTCAGGCTGGTTAGAAATGAGATTAATATTTCCATCAGGGGTTGACAGGTTTTAAAATTGCAGGATTTAGAAAAAAGTAGCAGAATCAGTGTGTTTCTGGGTTTTGGAGATAATTGACTTTTTTTCTTTTTTTTCCTGTTAAGATGGCAGCATCCCCTCCAGTGCTGTATCCAGTGCGGGCCCCTCTTCCCCGATCACAGAGAGCTCTGGCCTGAACTTCAGCTTCAGTGAGTAGACTGTCTGTCTGAGAAACACAAGCACTTCTGGGTATCTGAGGGCACGATCTGAAGACCTGGGGTTTGTCCATCTCTCCGTGCTTTTCTTCATCTTTTCCTCTGTCCTTCTGCTAACGTTCACCAAAAAAAAAAAAAAACACTGGACGGAGATGCTGATTCTGGACAGAGGCCGTACTCTGCCTTGGGTGTTACAAACACAAAGACTGTAAACATAACCACTCAGACTGTGCACGGACTCTTCTGATGCACACCAACTTCAGCTCTGCACATCCACACCTTTCCTACTCTGTACGGTGAGAAAACACTGGACCTTCATCAGTTCAAAACCACCTCATCACCTCGATCTTCGTCTTCAGTGTCTCGCTACACATTCATCAACCAGCTCTGACTGAGTAACAGTGCATCAAGCCAACATTCAGACCAGGTGTGCCTTTAGTTTAATTCGGATGCTCCCCACGCTAAAACCAAAAAGCTATTTTACAGAATCCTTCACACTGTGTCATAGATTCACGTTTGTAATTCCAAAAAGTAAGGATGTCCTATTTTGTTCTCCACTCTGTCGCCTTACAGTAATTCATGTTTTCATCTTGAAATGAAATTGAGTTAGTTAACTTCTTTGACTTACATGTTACAGTGCAGTTCATCCCCAAACATCAGCATCTAGGGTGAAAATTAAAACTTAAAGAAATAGTTTTAGCTTGGAGAAATGCTATGCAATTTGTAATGCAATTTGTTGCAGAGAATTAGATGAGTAGATTGATACCACTGTCATATCTGTATGATAAATAAGATGCTACGGCCAGCAAGCAACCAGTTACCTTAGTTAAGCAGACTGAAAACAGGGGGAAATTGTTTGTCTGGCTTAGTCCAAAAATGATAAAAACAGCACCTCAAATGAACAGGTTATATCTCATTTTTAAAAAACCAAGTGTACTGTTTGTGTTTTTTTTTTTTTAGCCAGTTATGTGCCAAATTGTTTCTTAGCTGGGTGCAGTAACTTAGTGGAGTCTTCTCAAATTATAATTTGTACACTAAGGTTTTTGTCTGAATTAAAGACATGGGGATATAACGTGTTAATTAGTAAACTTTAGACATGATAGTAGGGAGATTTTGTTATTTTTGGACAGAGCCAGTCTAGATATTTCTGTTTCCAGTCTTTGAGCTCTAACTCTTGACAAATAAACCAAAAACAATTAAGCATATCTGCAAACTATATGTCAAACTATTACTTTAGGACCATGTTAACATTATTTCACATTGCACGCCTGGTTTATGAAGATGATTCTGCTAGAAAAGGTTTCACATTGAAAACTTGAAGGACAGGACCTTATTCTCAGACCATTTTGAACTTGTATCAAAATCAAACCAAAGGAGCAGGTGCATCTTAAAGCCGCCGACTGTAAAATACAAACATGGACGTCACGCGACATCAGGAATCTGACACTTGTATAATTCCACAGATTACAAGCGAATTATTCTCAAGAATCTGGAGGGATACCGGTTCATATGCTTGCCTGCTAAATTCAGTTAGTGGTACTTTCTCTTAACAGGATTTTTAGTTTATTCATTAAAATAAAATAGAAGACTTCAGTTTGATTTTTTTTTTTTTAATACAGGTGTTTGTATAACACAGAACTAGAGCCAGCTTGATCAAACTGTAGTAGTGTTTTCTACGATCATCTGCTGTTAAATGGAAACACAGTTTACCTGTAAATGTGCCTTTAAATAACTTGGAAGAGAAATATTTAAGTTGAAGAATTCTGCACACTGTGGGTGTCCTGCTGTATTTTTATGACTTTTTCATTTTGAAGGGGGTTTATAAATCAAATTTGATTTCAAGAAAAACTGTGGTATAGATGTATTTTAGAATTAAAGGGAAAAACCACTTGATTCAGTAAATAGTATAAATGTACTTTTACATAGTGACGACTGCCTAAATACTGCAGTTTTCTTCAGTTTTCTCAGCTGATGCCGAATGCTCAGACTGCTTGTGTCCACATGCAGTCTGCTATCACCAAATTGTTTAATTTTAATGTCAAATTAATCAGATGATGGTTTGTAAAGACAAGTGATGCTCAGGTAAAAATGGAAATATGTTTATTGACATGTGAATGAACTGGGGGTCAGTTCACTTTCAGTTCACTTTAAAAAGTGAATCTCTAAAGAAAGATTTTTATTACTTTGACCGAAACTGGTAGAGTTACAGCTTTATTTATCAAGTACAGAAATTATGGACATTGCATTCAGGCTCTACTGTCTGTGACACCAAAGTACAGATGGGAGACATAAAACAGCTCCCTGCTCATTTCCAACTAGTTAAACTGAAAATGAACTGACTCCCAAAACCTGGAAACACCTGCTGTAGAACAAACGTATATGTATATTTTAGCCATCATGGAAAGAATTTTAGAATTGAATAGGATTAATTCATTTTTACTTAAAGGAGAGTTGAATAATTATAGTTGTGTATTTATGTGATTGTTTAACATGCTATTTAATGCCAGCCAAAGAGGGTCTGTGTTTCCTGTGACGAGTTTGGCTGCTGGAGAAAAAAAGTCGAGGTCTAATGTGTCGTGTTCGATCTCTGGAGGTTCAGGTTGGGATGTGATGTTGGGGGGGGTAATAAAAAAAATAAACAGTGAAAACATTGTTCAACATGTTCTCATAAGCGTGTGTGTGTGTGTGTGTGTGTGTGTGTGTGTGTGTGTGTGTGTGTGTGCGTGTGTGCGTGCGTGTGTGCGTGCGCGCGTGCGCGCGCG
>JBBMJY010000021.1:21492309-21525267 GCA_037833715.1 Toxotes lorentzi | reverse complement strand
GTGTGTGTGTGTGTGTGTGTGTGTGTGTGTGTGTGTGTGTGTGTGTGTGTGTGTGTGCGTGTGTGCGTGCGTGTGTGCGTGCGTGCGTGCGCGCGTGCGTGCGTGCGCGCGTGCGTGCGCGCGCGCGTGTGTGTGCGTGCGTGCGTGCGTGTGTGTGTGTTGTTATTAATGGCCCAAAGTCCAGACACATAAGCCTGTTATTGCTCCATAAACAAAGCTCGTTGTCGCTGCTCTGTCAACACACACACCTCTCTCTCTCTCTCTTTCTCTCTCTCTCTCTCCCCCGTCTCAATTCCCCTCTGTTTTTCTTTTCTTCTTTGCTTGCTCCTGTTTAGATGAATAGACTCACTCCATTTTCCTCCTCTCTTTGAGGATTGAGGATTTGTTTCCTTTCTTCTCCTGTTTTTCGTTTCCTCTCTTTCCTTTGTTTCTCTCCTCTCCCCTTGTCTTCTCGCCTTTTCTTGTTTCCTTTCCTGTCTTCCCTTTTTTCCAAACTTCCTTTCCTCTCCTACTTTAATCTCCTCTCCAACCTTCCTACCGAATCAGATGTTCCTCCTCTCCTAATTTCTTACCACCTGTCTTTCACCCAATTTTTTTACCTCTCCTCTCTTCTCCTCCTCCTCTCCCATCTTTTTTACCTCACTCCATTTTCATTCTCTCCTCCTTGTTTCCTCTCTTCTCCTAGTTTCCTACTCTTCTCTGCTTGTTTCCTTCCCGCTCTTGTCTCCCTCTACCCTATTTTTCTGTTATTCCCCTCTTTCTCCTCTCTTTTTCTTACAAACTTGTAGTGTCTTTTTTTTTATCTCCCCATGTCTCTTCTCCTTTCCACAGTTTTTTTGTTTCCTACTTACCTCTCCTCTCATCTTCCTCTCTTAGCGGTCTCCCCCTCACTCCTCTCACTCTCCCACTCCTTGCCTCTCCAAGCGGCTTTTAAGAATAATGATGACTCATGCCTCCTCCTATTGCTCCCATGCGTTGCCATGGCGGCGCCCCCCAGATGTAATTGACTCCTCCTGAGCGACGCTGGGCGAACGGAGAGAGACAGACAGAGACGGCCGACTCACCGGAAGCCAAAAGCTTATGTCATTCATTCTGTCTGGATGGATGACGAGTCTTTTTCTCAGGCTTTATTTCGTACATTCAACACAAAACGTCCATTCATTCTGCCTCTATCAGCTCACACACACACTTCATCTACAAACACAGCTTTCTTCTTGCTTCAGTATACAGTAGCTACTTTCATTTACAGGTTTAACGACACGACAGACTGTTTGGCTCCAGGTAGTTTAGTATTTAGTATAAAGTGTCTCTCAGGGTGAAGTTTTGGCTGTGGCCAAAAGGGAACAATTGGTTATTTTCTTTCTGATTCTTTTGTTAGTTTGAGTCGTACCGGGTGTGCATTGCTTCGTACTGCCTCCAAGAACCAGTCAAATGCTTGTACTCTAAAATCTGACTTGACAAAAGCTTTCACCTTCTCCTGCCTACTCAGCTTTTACATGTGACAAGGCTGTCAGTCATAAAAAAAAAATGGAAGCATTACAGCTTCAAAGAGTGTTAAAGCTCACTCGGGCAAAGTTTCGCTTTGGTGACTGACTGAATGAAGCTGTGTGTCCCGTATAGTGAAGAATACAAAAGAGGCAAACTGAGCTTCAGGGCCAGGTTCATTCACGATCGACTCAGAGCTTTATTGGTCTGTTGATACTTTACCTGGCTGCCTGCATTCTTTGCCGAGACTCGCTGCTACAGTTCGGTTGACAGTTAAATAGCCCTGTGAAATAATTAAACATCGTAAAATGATGATGTGGAACTTTTAAAGAGTTTGTGAATTTGATGCAAATCTGTGGAATAAGGCTGCAGAGTTTTAGACCCATGGCACTTTGAATTGTATTTAAAAAAAAAAAAAGAAAAAAAGAAAAACAGGCAGTGTCATTGATGACTCATCCTGGATTGTTTTCACAACACTGTGCTGTGCTTTGCTGAAAGTCTGTTATCTGCATGCTTCAGCTGCAAACATAAGATTAAAAGATGTATTGGATGTACTCTTGGTATGAATATTTATGTCTTGCATGTTTCCAGTGGCCCAACTGTTCATCTGCCTTTCAGTTGTGTTCCTGTGAGAGATAAAGGTGAATAAATGGAAAAACAAGCTACAGACTGAGGTTCACTGATCTCTTCCACTCTGCTCTAAAAATCCCATTAAGGGTTTCTCTCTGCTTTTATTTTATTTCTTGTGTCGCATTTCCTTTACATGAGTATTTTCAGCTGTAGGAGGCTGTGTGCCCAAACCCTCAGCTTCCTCTCCACTGTTCAGTGACTTTAGGTTGCTCTCAGCTAATTGCCTAAAATATAAATGTAAATGCAAAGAGAGAAGTGGGAAAGAGATAAGTGGGAGGCAAAAACAGGAGAGGAGAGTAACTATTAGTCGTGTTGATGAGAGAATTACCCTCATCTAGTCTCCATCCAACCCCGACAGAGAGGCCGGAAGGTGTCCAGTCAGACCTTCAGTGCCACCTCTACACCCACGCCCTCACATACATCCTCAACTCCGCCATAAACCTCCTCCAAAGTCAAAATGTGTCACCATGGTAACTGGGGGGATGGCGAAGTGGAAGAGGAGTTGTTTTGCTTGGAGATGTGGCAGCCGAGCAGCAACGTGTGGCTTCTTGTCCGACCGGAGACCCAAACTGCATATAATAGTGTAGCATCCAAAGTTTGGAGGCCTGCCAACGTGAGTGAACAACAGCCCAAATTTCTTCTTTTTCTTTTTCACTTTCACTCTTTTTCCTCCCGTGAGTGCAGACAGCAAGACAGAGAGAGGCTCGAGGCTCGAGGCTCAGATACTTACCGCAGAGGAGCAATGAAAAGAGACACAATGATAAATTAGGAGCCATTCATCACTGGCTGAAATTAATGCAGAGTGTGTTATCGCTTCAGGTGTGGGTGTAGGTGTGGATCCATCGAGGCTGATTTTTGGAGCCCAGATTGATCTGTCGCCCCTCTCTTCAGGGAGTGTGTCGTAAAGATTACTGTGTTAACAGTTACGTATGAGATAAGCAAAAA
This sequence comes from Toxotes lorentzi, assembly GCA_037833715.1. NCBI lineage: Eukaryota > Metazoa > Chordata > Actinopteri > Toxotidae > Toxotes > Toxotes lorentzi. The sequence continues at coordinate 21,522,207 of JBBMJY010000021.1, read as the reverse complement.
TCAAAGAGAAAACTGTTAAGTTATTTTGACAAGTGAGGAGTGGAAACTGAGCACTCTCTTTCATCTTTCCACCTGAAAAATCAAAGCTGACCCAACCAAGCCTGTTGTTTCCAATACTGAAGCCAAAGTCTTATTTCCTTACCTCATATTTAATTCACAGACTTAGTGCAAACACAGTTTTGTGCAACAGAACTAACCTCTATATAACAAGAGACACTTGTAAGTGTGAAGTTTCCACCGTATATTGCTCTTACTAATCATGTTCTCAGGAAAAATCAGTTTGTTCCTATCTAAGCCAATTAGCTGACTAAGGAGCAAGTTTTGTTTTTTTCACAATAAATGTTAGTCTGTGCATGCTATATACCTGTTAACAATTTGAAGCCATTAGCGTACAGTGTTAAGGAGTAATAGTCGTTCCTGAATATTTTTGCAGAATGTGCTCCAAAATTCAACCAGATCATCTACTCCACGAAGTCTGTGGTGTAAGTATGAAGTTTATACTATGCATCTTTCTTAGGTTATTGTGTTTACAGAGTGACCAACACCAGCATGACTACATAATGTCCTGCATACCATTAAAAAAAACATATAGAGGTATGAATTTTAATTTATTTAATATTTCATGACTGATGGGCTTTACCTTCATAGGACTACAGTACAGGACTTGGGTAACGATAGACAAGTGTTTTGAAGTTTGTTAAACACACATTCACTGTTTCATAGCCTACAGTTTTGGTTCCACTGTCAGGATGAATTGTAATAGGTATGGTAACCTTTACTTTTTCGGTCGAACTTAAATTCATGACCAAACACCTGCAGAACTAATGACACTCTCATCAGCCGCTTGCACTTAGTGTTAGGCGCAAATTAGCCAAGGCATGCTAACATGCTATACTAAGATGTTAGTAACGGTAAGCGTTATACATGGTAAACATCAGTATGTTAGCATGCTAACGTTAGCATTTAGCTCAAAGCACTGCTGTGTCAAAGTAAAGGCAGAAAGATGGGGCTTATGTCATTTTACAGTTTAAGACTTAGGCGGTAACGGATGTTTAGCTACTACTCTGTGTTTAACTATAAACTTTTTTTTTTCCAGAGGACAGAAACTGTCACCGACACAATCTGAGAGACACTGCAAATAAAGTAATAAGGTAAGACCTGTGGCCATTAATATAATTACGTATTTTCTTTTTTCCCTAATTTACAAATCTCTGGCTACGTTTATCCACCACATATATTCATTAAATAAATGTCAGTGCATAAAGCTGCGCTAGCGGCTGTACTTCGAGCTAAATGCTAACATCAGCATGTTAGCATGAAGACGTTAGCATGTAGCTCAAACCACCACGGCGTCTAACTGCAGCCTCACATGGTGGCTAGCGTTATGGACTGAGGGCGATACAATGGGCCCCTGGTATGAAGTCTCTTCCAAGGAGACTTAAAGAGACACAAAATGACGACAACTGGTGCGTTGTTTGTAGTTATTTTGTAGTAATTTGAGGACATTTTGCATGTCTGTTGTCATTTTGAATCTTGTGCAGTCGTTTTTTGTCTCGGTGGTTGTTTTGAGTCTCTTTGTAGTCATTTTGCATTTCTTTGGAGTTGTTTTTGTGTCTCTCTGTAGTTGATTTGCATCAGTCTGTGTCTTTTAACAGAGCTCTGTAATATTCAGACAAGAAATATTAACAGTGACTTCCTGCAGAGGCTGTGGACCAGGGGCCTTCTGACCTCTTGGACCCCTGTAGTCTTGTTTATTCATAGATGATAAATTAGTTTCCATTTTATCTTTTATGTGATTATGATTACTGTAATACTGGTATCATTTTTGATAGCTCATACATACATACACTCATACAAAAGAGACAAAAACAACACCCATTTCGATTTAAATGTACTTTAATTGATGATCACCAGGCTGTTTCCCTTTTACAATGAATCTGCAGTAGTTCTAGTTTAACCAGTTAGATTTAAAGAGACAGAGAGATATTGAATATTGCGCTGAGGAAGAAAAACATAACTAAGATTAATACAATGCAAAAAGAGAGAGAGAGAGAGAGAGAATCAAACAGAACTATCAATACAGCGTCTTCTTAACAACATGATAATAGGGCAAACAATAAAAGCACAGCCCAGTATTATATTACTGTAGGTCATTTCAGTACCAGTTAAGACAATTAGCTTTTTTTCAAATATACCTCTTTAAAATAGCATTGTATTTTTTATTATTATTTCCATGTTAAACAATTACATTCAGGCTTTTAACTAAATAAATCACATGCAGAAAGATTAGATGGACGGATGACACCATGTTGTGATCAAATGATATCTTCATTTTAATGCAGATATGGCAATGATGTTGAACTGAAAGATGCACTGTTTTTCATTCTGTATCTTTTCAGCGTTGTATTTTTCTTGGTTCAAGGAGTAGTTAGCAGTTTTGATCATACGGTCACTAAAATCAGCTAAAATGAACAGGTACCACAAGAAGGATAGTTTGTTATATCTTTCAGTTTTGTTCTTTCCGGAGCAATATGTACACTTCATTGTACAGTACGTAAGTGTACATGTAGCATTTGTTTAATATAGTATTGATGGTTTTTGAGTCTGCATGTGTTTCAAGTCGTATTCAGGAAAAGGAAAAAGTTGCAGCTGCAGTTATTACTATTTTTGAGTTACTTTTAATGTGTTTGTTATGGGATCTCAGTTCAGAAAATCAAACTTTTCTCCTCCTTTGGAACAGAACTATAACTGAAATGACAATTTGTCAAAACAGAAAACAGTGTCTGCCCACTTTCTGTGCTCCCATAAAATTTATTTCTGTCTAGGTTGGTGTGAATGTTTTCTTCTTTTTTTTTTTGTTTTTATTTATTTTTTGTCTATTGTTTTTGATCCAGCAGCATTCGTATGGTAGTACCAACTCTACATTCAGAAAAATAGATCTCCTGTATAGTGCATTCAGCTTCTGTATAGTCATACAGTTCAGTATTGAGTGATTCACAGCGTTCTGCTAATGCCTTGAAAATTTCAAGGCTGGGTATTTTGGAATCTGCAAACTTAAAAACATTATTCAAAGACAGTAAAACACTTTAGACCATCCACAAAATCTGATCCATACATTAAAAAGCTTCTTCCTGTTTTGGACACATTTCCATACAGCATTGAAGAAAGGGTGAAAAGGACTTTGCTTGATCGTTTCACAAACATGTAGGTGTGAACAGAAACGGGGAGCCATTTTGAACTTTCACTGTCCTTTCTGTGGGCACGTCTTTATGTGCCCTTCAGTTAATCAGCTCCCTCCAGACTAGGGTGTGTGTGTACTTGTGCGTACCCAGCTATTTAATATACAACCTGCATCAAACTTAAGAGTCTCCTCGGTGGGATTAAAAAAAAAAAAAAAAAAGCTATGTGTGCCTCTGAAAGAAATGGATGTCAAGAAATTAGATGCATCTCAAGGCTTACACAGTGCATAATGGACAAGTATTATGCTAAAGAAAAAAAAAAAAGAAAAACCTTCTGTGGCAATCTTGTAAATCAGCTGTATCTGATTTGAAAGTAAAGGTAGGCCAGGTAGCGCAGAGAACACAATGGCTTTGGAAGATGAGGTATAAAGTAGTGCTAGTGTTGCGAGTATTACAGGGAAAGAAAATGGCACTGGTCCCAGGCTAGTACAAGTTAACAAGATGCTCTAGCCTTCTAAAGGAGGTTTGTCCAAATATATATGTATATATGTATATATAGATATATAGATATATATATATGCATTTAAAAAAAAAAAAATCAGACTGAGGTAAAGAGCTGGGTGAAGTTAAACTGTGTATGCAAAGGATCCTCCCTGCTTTTAGTTGGCAACATCCTGACAATCAATCTGTCATCAATAGCTCAAACAAAGTCCTTTCTGGAAATCCAAGCCTGCCCTGCTTCACTCGGCCTGGCCTGTCCCCTAGCTTCAAATCTGTCTTCAAAAAAAAAAAAAAAAAAGCATGAAATGAGCCATCTTGGCAGAAATCTATTACATATTTAGACAAAAAATTAAAAGTAAGCACAAATTTGGAGAAAATTAAACTATAATTAATTGCACATGTAAATCTATTACTCTAAAAATTTAGATAGAAATAAAGAAATAAAACTTGGCCTCATGGAAATTTAATGTGAACATACTATATAGTATGAGATACTCTCGAGTCTGTTCATGAACAAGCAGAGAGACCTTTCACACTGAGCCCACAAAAAACCCTCACTCGCCACATAACCTACAGAAACGAACCATGCTGCGTTATAAAAACAGGAAACAGCTATTCAGTGTGTGTTGTATACTCTCTCACACACACAAAACTACCTCTAAAACATTCCTACTTTATAACTGCGTCCAGTACAATCATAATCATCACATTCATGCTCAGTCTATAAATATTACTCTGGGATTAATATTAGGTTCATATTAAGATGTCGTCCCTCGCTAAATACCAAGCTCACTTTGGAGAAACGTCTCGAACATTATTTTATATTACAGTCAAAAGTTATTTTCTGCTGCTACACTAACTCTCTGTGCTTCAACTACAAACACACACCCGACTTCTAAACTCTCCTCTCCCACCTCAGAAAAGTGCGTTCCTATTTGGTGCAATACCTTGCTCAAAGACATTCATATTGATTTCCAAAGTGGCATTTCAGGATGTGGAATTAATGCTTAATTAGATTATACAGCTCCAAAGTTATTTCCATAGTTTCGAACAATGTGAGTGCCCTATTTTTTGAATATCCTGTGTGTGGACACAGATTGTGTGTGTGTACTGTATGAACTGATTGGTCCTCTGTTTCAAAGTGTGTACTTGATTTACCCTGGTTTCTGGCTCTGTTTCAAAATGTCCTTAAAATATCCTGATCTCTCCAAAACCACAGGCTAAAGGCACATGAAAGAAGCCTCCTGTAACACACCTCTTTTTCTCCTGAAAATTAACCCCAATACCACATAAATAAATATTGCAGTTCCCACTGGCGTTTGTTCCCGCTAAAGGAACGAACAGACAAGCTTTCTTTGCTACATTTGTCACAGGTCACTGCTTGTTTTTTTGTTTTTTTTTCCCATCGCTTTGTGATATTGACAGAGATGGTAAAATGTAGCTGAACAGGAGGAAATGACGGAAATATTGATTAAACCTTCTCAAATGCATGATCTAAAAAACGCTGCGTTCACCTCAGGGTCATAATTTGCTGCATCATCACAAAATATATCATTTATTTAACATAACCTCTGTACTGATATAGAAACATTTATCCTATGTGTATACTGGAGTACATACAACCAACAAAGACCATGATAAAGACTTAAAGAAGAACCATTACATCCAGCAGATATGATTAGTGTAGAAACATCGTCCCTTTGCCTGGCGCCTATTGAATTCAACTGAGCATAGACAGCCAAACAGTGTAGTAACCTATCTACACTATACTGCATTCCACATTTGAAGGCTGGCTAAATTAAGGATTAACCCTATGCAGTTCTCTCTGAAAGAGTCCGAGCTAAAACACAAGCATCATGCACCAGCTAAGCTGTGAAAGCCAAGAAGAAAGACTTCATAGAATGGCAACTTCAGGCACCTCCTAAAACTTCATCACAAATGACAAGAAGGAACGTTTCTTTTCTTTTTTCATATTTTTTTTTAAACATTACATCAATTTATGTCATTGTCAAGTTAATCCAAACACTACTGTAGTGAGAGCAGAATTGCAAAGGATGAGTTTTGTTGTGCGCACTGATGGAAAAGAAAGCCTCAAATTGAGAAAAAAATCTACTCCTCTAAAAACAGAATTTATTGATAATTTAAGAGATATTTTGGAGAAGTTAATAAGAATTCATGTTTTGGCACTTGTATTGGCCTTTTGGATGTGAAATTTGCCACTTGGGAGTATACAGTTTCTTAGTTAATTGTAATTTGAGCTACAAGTGCAAGAGCTACTTCCAACTAATCTATAGTTCAACTGTGGCATTATGCATTTGTGGTAAAACTATGTCCATTTGTCTGTAAGATATGAGGCAAAGAAAGCTGTCAAGTTTGATTATGTTATTGAAAATGATTTGAATGATTTTAATACAGCTGTTAGTGCTAGTATAAGAAGTGTGTTAGGGCAGACATTTAACTCACAGAAGAAAACAAACGTAAAAGTACGATTTTACTCGCGTGGTAACCCCACGGTCACAGAAAGCATAAACCAAGAGGTTCGACTTTGATTTCAGCTAACAGAATCTAGTGTATTGAGGGCTGCAGCAAATGTGTTCGAGACTGCTACCATGAGAGAGCGAGGAGCTTTGAAGAAGCAGAGAGTGCTGTTTGCTCTCGCTCTACCTCCGTTGTGAGCAGATGACAGGGATGGGGGGGATGGGAGAGGCGGCGGCGGGGGGGGGGAGCACAGCGGGCCTCATGAAGCTCAGAACTCGATCTTGCAGGCAGGGAAGGACTCGTCCTGCATGACTACGGTGCTGCTGGAGGCCAGGACCATGATGTTCAGGTCCTGCTGCCTCTCGTGGGTCTGCTGGTACCACTCCCTGGTCACCTCTGTGTCGTGGGTCGGGATCAGAGTCACCTGACAGGGACAAAAAGAGACAAAGTGAGAGGGGAAATAGCAGGAAGGGAGCAAAAGAGAAAGTGGTTGGCTTTGTGTGATGACGATGGCAGGTCACTAAATTTTTAAAAAGGGCATTAAAGGAACAGTTTGACATTTTGGAAAAGAAGATTATTTGCTTTGTTGCTGTACTGATAGCACTCATGTCTGTACAGTACATTCTGTATGTAGCTGATCAGTATTTTTGAATGTGTTCAAATCAGGGTTTGGCTGAAACATTTGGACTGTGTGGACATTTCAGACCTTTAATTCTGAGAGCAGATACGTTTTTTTTGTCTTCACTGAATCTGTTACCATGCACCTGGCCTAAATATAGTATGGGATGTGCACACTACTGCCTTTGTGCATCTTGGTGGAAGTACTTTATAGATTTTTGCAAGAGTTCTGTCTAAACTCAGCAGTGTCCCACTGTGCAGACAACTGTAGTTAACTTAAGACAGTGCAGAGGTACCTGCATGATAGATGGTGGACTTCAGGCAATGTTATTGGTCAAATCCCTACCCTGCATTTGGTATGGAAGAACAGAGAGTAGGATTTGTTGTTGAATCAGGCAGTTTAATATACATACAGTACTCTTTTTCCACATTTCATGTTTGGTCATAATGTGCTTGCTTAAGCTTTATTTGCTTTCTCTTCACAGGTGGGAGTAAAGAAATCTCATGATTTTCTGCTGATGTAGACCATCCACGAGGTAAAATTAATTTTTTGTGTTCTGAGGTACTCTATATACTTTACTTTATACTGAGCAGTCATCGGCATAACTGTGATAGTTGTTTGGTTACAGCTTCCCTCCACTCTGTCTAATTAACAAGACAATGTTGCCCTCAGTTACTTGACTCTGTTGAGATCTGTCTTTTTTTTTTTTGACAGTCTCTGTAAACTCCAGATTGTCCCTTTATTTGTGCTGTACTGTAATTAAGTGACCACTAAGTGTATGAGCACAGCTTAAACAGGAAACAGTACCCATACTGTGGACATAAACCTGTGGAGAATTAAACAGACTTACATGCAGGGAATGTGATAGATGGAGGCACAGATGGACAGAGATACCTGTAAATTGGAGCCCCACTGAGCTTTGCCTTCCAGCAGGGCATCCAGGACTCCACGGCTGGGCTCTCCGCTGCCCGGGTCGTTCCCGCTCACCACATAGTACGCAGCCCGCACTCTCTTGAAGAATTCTTGGTCCACGTTCTTGGCACTGCAGTGGTTGGGCACATAGGCCAGGTCGACGTAGACGGGTGGTCCAGGGGGGACGGCTGAACTGGTTTTCTGTGAGTTGTTACCTGGAAGTGAACAAGGATATAAAATGGCATTAGAGCCTAATAATACTAATAATTTAAAAGAACTTTCTCAACTGAACAAATTACATTCTATTCACTAATTTATTTATTGAAACCATTCCAATCAATAATTATATATAAATAATAATAAACAATTATTCTGAATAAAATGACCATAATGTGTAATTTGCACTTTTTGTAGAATTAGAAGTTATACTTCTTATGCTGTTTAATGCACAGTATATCACTTCACATGCTAATGGTACAAATTTGAACTATTTTTGAAAAGATCCAACTTAGATCCAAGTATTTTAAGCATTTCAAATATATTTTTTGTTACGAAAGTTAATAAACACCTGCAAAATGCCAGAATAAAAGGAGCTCAACCTTGCTTTCACTGTTTTGTGTGCAGCACTCAGTGTGCACAATTCTGAATCAGTTAAATCAGTTAAAAATCAACAATAATTATTTTGAAGGCAGGTTAATGTTGTGCTGTGTTACCCACCTGAACTGCTCTTCACACCATTGACCAAGCCTTTCCCTGGATTGAGGATCTCACTCCTGGAGCCTTGAGTCTCAGACATCTTAATCAGCCTAGAGCTTCTCTCGGTGTCCTTCCTCCTGAGGGAGGCTGATCGTGGTGAGGTGGAGTCCTTACTCTTCACTGGAGTAGAGGACCTCTTCCTGACTTCTCCCTTACGAGCAGGGGAGGCTGACTTGGGTTTGCCCTTTCTGAGACCCTTGGTGGTCTTGTGCTCTTTCTTGAGAAGTTTCTCTGTGCTGCTGTGGTCATTGAGAAGAGCCTCTGGATCTACCATGCACGCATCGGGGTGGGGAGGATGAGGAAGAGGGTCCTTCATCGGGGCAGGGGGGGGATCATGAGTCCTCTGAGATGATCTAGGTGATGCAGGATGGTGGCCCCCTCCAGCCCCAGATGCAGATAATTTGTCCACAGGCAGATGTTCAGCATCTTCGTCTGAGTCCAGATTTCCTTCAGCTGTTATGGACGGACACTCCTCGGTTTCTGGAGGGACGTCAGAGTCCGACTGTGACGGCAACGATTCGCTTGCTGATGTCGGAGGTGTTTCCTCTCCAGCTAACGTCACAGCCAAACCAGATGACATGGCCCCGGGCATCTGGTGTGGCCCCTGTCCAGCATCTCCGTGGTAACTCTGAGCATGGTGGTGCTTCTGCTTGTGCGACCTCCTTTTCACAGAGTGCTGCTCCTGTTCGTCCTCGTCCCCGTCCTGAAAGTGGTCACTGCGACCGTCTTCCTCACCCTCGTCACTGGAGAGCTGATGAGGACTGGGGTTGATGAACGATGGAGAAAGTTCTCCTTTGCGATGTTTATATTCACAAGAGGAGTAACCTGGAGGGGAGGTGGAGGAGGAGGTGGCACCAGTGTTCAAGTCACAGGGACGATCAGTCTTTATGTCTCCTTTGCTAGATGATTCTATCTGATAGGTATCCTTTGAAGAGGACACTGAGGTACCGTGGACACTGGCCATCCATTCCATCGCCTCCATTGCCTCCTCTTCTTCCTCTTCCGCATCACCATAACCTGGAGGAGGGGCACTTGGGCAGTCATCAGGCCTCTGTAGTAGTTCCCAATCGGATATACTGCTCTTCCTTCTAACTTCTAATCTCTCTGGAGGCTTATCCAACAGGCTTTTCTCCTCTACTCTTTCCGCCTCTTTTCCTGTCCCAGCTTCTGCTTTTTCACACATCTTTGGATCAGTTGTAGCTTTCTTCTCCTCTGTGCTCTCTTTACATGTCTTTTCTTCTGGTTTCTTTTCCTCTGTTTTCTGCTTGACCTCAGTGTCTTTTTTATCAATCTCTGTCTTTTCATCTTTTTCATGTGCTTCTTTTTCTGTCACCTTTGCATCTTCCTTCACAAGTGCAATAGGTGCAATGGTCTTTTCTTCTTTTTCCTCTGATGTTTTGTCCTTTTTCTCTTTATCCTCTTCTGTTTTGGACACATCTGTTATGGCACATGAGGTTTTGCTAGCTCCACTATCACTCAGTGGAGTAACTGAGGCTGTCTGTTGAGTTGTTTGTGACACCACTTCAGGTTTAGACACAACAGTGGTAGAGATGATGGTGACAGTCGTCTCTGTGGCATGTGTGGTACTATCTACCACATATGACTCAGATATTGATGAAAAAGTCTCTTTTTGCTCAGCCACTTTGATTTTTTGACATTCCACACGGCACGGTAGGGTACTGTCCTCCATTTCAAGTGTATCAGGCTCCTCGTCTTCTGCTGACCCTTGGGACCCCCTGTCAGAGGAGTCAGCCCTTTGGAGAGGAGAGACATCAAAGCGAGCCTCTGATGTGGATAAACCCTCTGACACCTTCACCAGTTCAATATGTTGTGGAGATGGCGCTGTGGTGGATGTTGTAATCTTTGTTTCTAGCATATAAAAACTATCAGTGCTTGACTTTGTGTCTGTTTCAGGCTTTGCAGGTCCAATTTGATCCTCAGTCTGTTTGGCAGTGGTAGATAAGACTGGAGATGATGGTTTGGTCTCCTCAAACTGACCCAGTAAAGACACTTTTGTTGCAGGTTTCGTTGTCACCTCCATATACTCATCCCTCTGAAATCCTCCAAAGCAGGAGCTTGTTGACGCTTTCGCAAAGGATGGCTCCTCTTTGACCAGAGGTACTTCAGAGCTTGATCTTGTTGTGAAAGTATCAACTTTGTCTCTGAATTGTTGGCTCAAAGGGGCAGACGTTGAGGCTGAGGACGAGTAACTATACGATGTGGAAGAGTATGTTGAAGTAGAATATGTTAAGGTGGTGTATGTGCACGCTAATGAGGTAGTTTCCTCATGTTTTGCAGTGATATCTGAGGCCTGCCTCTCATCTAGACTTTCTTCTTGGGTGTCTCTTTGGCTGCAATATTTATTATCGCTTAGCTTGGATAGCTGGGAGGCATTGGAGGGCACATGTGTTTCTTTCTTGTCCTCCTTCATTTCTACTTGACTTTCTTCACTGTAAAAATGTTCAGAATAATCTCCAGATCTGCCCTGTCCAATATCAGCATAGCTGGCTGTTAGCGAAGGGGAGGGACTAGATGTAGGCTTGGACTCTGAATGATCAGGTGGCAAAGAGCTATGTGTCAAGCTGCTTGTGGACGTAGGTTGACAATTTTCCTTTGTCAAAAAGCTTGGAGATTCAGTCCCTTTGTCTTCATCTCCTTTTTTTGACTCTACTATTTCAGAGGAGGTTACATCCTCTGCTGATGACAACCTTCTCTTTGTGGTTGGCTCAGGGGACAAATCCTTTTTGTCTGCATCCTCTGCCTTCTCTGTTTCAGGGAGTTTTGGTGCATCTGGTGCAGCAACACCGATTTCGTCAATTTTATGAGCACTTGGAGCTAGTGATGGAGTTGTTTTTCCTACATCTTCACTCTTTGTCTCAGGAGGTTTGGATGTAGCTCTATCAGCAGTTGTATCCTCTTCTTTGAGTGGTTTTGTGTCAGGAGATGGTGGTTTTTCAGTTACATCCTGCTCCATCTCTGTGACTTTAGAGGCATCACCAGGTTTTGGTTTGCACACTGTTTCCTCTTTAAGGAAGCTTGATTCAGGGATCTGATATTTCTTATTTGAGTCCTCTCCCTCTGCACTTTCATCAGGACTGTGTCTGCACATCTCTTTTTCAGACTGCTCTCTGGCACCCTTCTCCATATCTACATCACTTAACTCCTCCTCTTCTTCTTCCTCCTCCTCATCTTCATCTTCATCATCATCAACATTGAAATCCTCCCCCTCTACAAGTAACCTTTTATCTATCAAGCTCTCTTTTCCTTCTGGAAAGTCTAACATGGATTTACAAGTGGCAGAGCTGCTAATTTGACTGTTATCAGAGGCAAGAACATTATCATCTATTTCATGTCCTAAAAACGTGGTGGCAGGGGCAGTCCGTGAGTCGGACGGTGTTTCCTCTCTCTCTAGAGGTGATGCTTGTTGAGGTAAAATGTCTTTTTCTGCAGGTGAGTGACGACCAGATGGAGAGCCCTCTCTTTCATGATCAGAGGACTCCATTTTGTCTTTCAGTGACTCAGCAGATTTTTCCTTCTCTTTTTCTGATGTTTTCTTCTCTGTGAATTCTCCAGACGTTACAGGAGTAGGTGAAGCTTGGGTACCAAGATCTGAGCTCCACGAGGGAGAGGGTGTTTCCTGTCTTAATGATTGAACGGCAGCGCTGGTGGAAACTTGATCACTTTCTCCTGTTGCTCCTGGTTGAAGAGTAGCTACAGCCCCATCCTTCATATCCTCTTTCTCTTTCTCTGACTTCTCAGGTTTGTCCTCTTTGGGAGTGAAAGAATAAGACTCTGCAGCTTGGGACATTTTGTTGTCTTGCATGTCTACGGATGAACAGCTCTTGTCAACGTAAGGTGTATCTGGTCTTTCTTCTCTCTCACTCTCCTCCTCTTGGCCTTTCTCTCTGTCTTCATATTTAGGAGAGGCACTTCGACTGTGGTGGCTGCTTCTTTCACTCTCTGTGAGGGACATGGGGCTGTAGTCAACTCTGCTGAAGGACAAAGGCTCTTCTTTGTATTGATCGTCAAGGAAGAATATGGCTCCTCCAGCCTCCGTCTGACTTGTTCTTCTATTATCATCAATACCGATATCGGAGGTGTGATCAAAACCTAAAGAAACCTCACTTTCTTCTCTAGAGTCCAAGTCGTGATCTTTTGGGATGGGCTTTTCATATGGATCATACTTAGATGCACCAAAGGTTTGTTTTTCATCTTGAAGGCTTCCACTGACCATCTCCTTCTGTGAGGCCATTTGTTCACCAACCTCCATTTTTGCAGCTTCTGATTTTACAGCATCCGTGTGTCCAGTGTCTTCAGAATCTTTGTCCAACATAAAATATGTACAAGGCCGTGAAAATCCTGGAGAAGCCACCTCTCGTTCTCCTTCCATCTCCCTTTCTGCTTCCTTCCCTGGTTTCTCATCTGGCTTTGTCTTTTCTGTAGCACTAACTCCTGGGCTTGTCTGAGAGGGTATCTGTTTCTCTTGTTGTAGTGTTTCCTCCATACTGGACTGGCTCTCAGTGCTGGAAAGAGTACAGCTTCTGTGTTGACTGTCTGTGCTTGATACTGTTGACAATGCAGGCTTTTTCTCAGTTGAGTCTGACACTGGTTCTGGTTTAGCAGATGAGATATCAGGAGCCGGTTCTTGTTTTGGAATAGAGGTTGTCTCCTCTTTTGATGTGACAATATCAAAGAAGGGCTCTGGCTTTGCAAGAGGTGCGGACGTGGTTTCTGTTTTCACATCTTTGTCTGCTTCAGGCGAAAGTCTGGATTCTTCTTTGCCAGACTCTTTGACGTCCTCATCAATAGAGGGCTCCTGCATTGTAAGTGTAGGAATGACCACTGTGGTCTGTTCTGATGTTCGTGGTTTAGTTTGGTCACTTGTCTGTGCAATTTCAGATAAAGGCAGACCTACAGAGGAGATGTCATGGTCTGATTTTCGCGGCTCCACTGACAAAGGTCTGGAGCCTGCTCCTCCCATACAGATGTCTTCCTCCTCTTCATCTTCTCTGTCTTCATCAGAGGACTGAACCACAAATGCAGGCTTGAAATCTGAAACCACTGCTTCTCCTAATATTGTCTGTGCAGGTTGTTTAATGGTTTTGTCCTGGTCTTTCTCCTGTAATTCCTCTCTCTCCCATTTCTCCTCTTTGGTGTGGTCTGCATCAGAGGAGTCATACTTTTCTTTCTCTGTGATCTCAGCAGCATCCTTGTCTTTAACTATCTTTTCATCCTCTGCTGGTTTGGTCTTTTCATCTTTGATGTCTTCAGTCTCATAGCTGTATTCTTTTTCTTGCTCTTTTTCCATTTTCTGTTCTTTGCTCAGTTCAGCAACATGTGCATCATCTTTTTCTTTCTCCATCTTCTCCTCTTGACTAACACTAACCTTTGCTTCTTCATCTTGTTCTTTTTTCTCCTCCTGGATGTGGTGGGGAGACGCACAAATGTAATCTTTTTCTGGTTTCAGTTCTTCAATAGATTCTGTTACAGAAGAGTCTTGCTGCGTTTCTGTTGATGCTGCACCAAAAGTGTCCTTTTCTGCTTGAGCTCCAGGAAGCTTATCAGAGGTTTCTTCATATATAGGTTTATCACTAATGTCACAAATGTCAACCTTTTTAGTCTTCTCCTCTTCCGAGGTATGAACCACAGGAAGATCTACCTGTTTTTTATCATCCATCTGGGGTTCAGACTCAAAAGGATAATCATGTTTCTCTTTTTTCTCATGTTTGGCGCTAAATGTCTCCTGTTTGATGGATTCAGCTTCATAACTGTCCTGTTTGACTGCATCTTTTATTTCCTCCTTGATGGCTTCAACTTTAGATGGCTCTGTCTCTTTAGCATCCTTGGGTTGCTCAACAGCGGCCTCTGTTTCTTTCTCTTTCTTGGTGTCATGCTTTTCAGCTTCTTTATACTTAAGTTCCTCTAAAATGGGTTCCTCCTGCTCTTTAGCTTCCTCTGTTATTATTTGTTTGTCAGAAATGTCAACTTTTTCTACCTCTTTGTCATCCTTTGACGTTTTGACAGAAGTGTCGACAGTGTCCTTCTCCTCCGCCTCTCTAATGGATCCAAAATCAAAAATATCGGTCTTTTTTTTCTGTTTTTCCAGTTCCTCTTCTTTGACCTTTAACTCTGTATCACAAGTTTCCTCTTTTGACATTTCTTTTGCCTCCTCCTTAATGAGTTTTACATCAGGTGTAAGATCTTTCAACTCTATCTTCTCTTCCTCATCTGTGATGGGTTTTACACCAGCAGTGTCTTTGCTTTCCTCCTCCTTGGCAGATTTGATATCAAACATTTCTTCCTTAATTGTTACTGTGTCTTTTTCCTCCTTTACAGGTTTGATATCAACATTGTGATCCTGGATTGTCACTTCTTCCTCAGATGGTTTGACAGTGAAGGCTTCCTCCTTTTCTACTGCTTTATCCTTTTCTTCTTCTGTTGATTTGTCAGCACAGATATCTTTACTGATATCTTTCTCTTTTTCGTCTCGTGTGGTAGGTTTAGCAACAAAAATGTCAACCTTTGTGCTTGTTTCGTCCTTCGATGTTTTGACAGTAGGAATTGCAACATCTTCCTCCATCTCAGCAGGTTTGACGGCAGAAGGAACATGCTTATCTTTACTCGCCCCTTGCTCCTTTTCTCCTTCCATGTCTGGTTTGACAGCATCTGTAAGTGTGTCTTTTGCTTCTACCTTAGCTGGTGTGGCAGAGACATCATCATCTTCATATACTATTACATGCTCTTCCTCCATCTTGGTAACTTTGATACCAGCAGTATCATCTTTACTTTCCTCTTGTTCCTTTTCTTCTCTGGCTGTTGGTTTAACAGCAGAAGTATCTTCCTTACTTGGCAGTTTATCTTTTTCTTCTTCTTTGGTAAGTTGTACAGCAGCAGATTCATCTTTACTTATTTCATCCTTCTTATCGTGTTCTGTTGTAGGTTTGAAGGTCTGAGCACCATCCTTGCTTGCTGCAATATCTTTGTCCTGCTCCTTGGTAAGTTTGGTGTCTGAGATATCATCTTTACTTGTCTCTTTCTCTTTTTCTTTTTCTGGAATTGGCTTGGCAGCAAGAATCTCATCCTTACTCACTGTTCCATCCTTTTCCTCCACCTTGGTGAGGCCGATGGTTGAGACGGCATCTTTACAAATCTCTTGCCCTTTGTCTTCTTTCATGGTTACAGCAGATGTGTCATCTTTGCCAGTAATTTCCTCTTCTTCTTTGGTGAGTTTAGCAACAGTGACGTCACCCATCTCTTTCTCCTTTTCTTTCTGCTCATCTGTAATGGGCTTGATAGCAGAAATGTCTACCTTTTCCATCTCTTTCTCCTCTTTCTGACCTTCTATCGCTTTGATGTCAGGTGTTTCTGTCTCCTTTTTCTTCTCCTCAGCTTTAGCAGGTTCAGTAATGGGCATATCATCCATCTTTGCCTCTTTCTCCATCTCGTCTTTAACAGGTTTGATATCAGTGGCAAGGACCTTTTTGATCTCTTTCTCTTCAGTTTTTATAGAGATAATATCAAATGCATCAACCTTTTCTGTCTCTTTCTTCTCCTCCTCTTTCAAAATCTCACCATCGGACACGTCATCCTTCCCAACCTCCGTCTCTTTAACCTCACCTTTGGTTTTGAGGTCAAACTCATCATCTTGTTTTGTATCTTTCTGCTTCTGCTCATCTTTGATTTGTTTGGCCTCAGAAGCAACAATTTCTATCTCTGCTTCTTTAGTGGTTTTGACTTCAGGAGCATGGTCTTTTTCAGGCTCTGTCTGTTCATCTTTAATGGCTCTATCAACAGTGACAGTGTCCTTTGCAATTTGCTCTTCTTTGACAGGTTTAATATCAGAGGTATCATCCTTTACTGCCTCTTTTTCTGTTTTCTCATCCGTGATGGACTTAATGGCAGAAACGTCTTCTTCGATGACAGATTTCTGTTTCTGTTCATCCTTGATTTGTTTGACATCGGAGGTGTCGTCCTTTTCTTTCTCCTGTTCCGCCTTGACGGTTTTAACTGCAGATTTATCGTCATGATCGTCATCGTCTTTCTTGCTCTCATCATCATCATCTAAGAAAGGACTCTCCCTCTCTGGAAATTTACCTGGAACAGGCACTTTAGGTTCTTTGTCTTTGAGCCCAACATCACCGTCTTCCTCTCGTTGTCCAGATGGGATGAGGGAATCCCTCCCTAACGTGGGTGGCTCAACTTCTGTTAAAGATGCAGCAACAACAGGGACAGTTTCTACCTGTTTTTCTTCATCCTTTGGCACTGCTGAAGTGTCTTTTTCTGGCTCTTTCATCACCGGAAGCTCTTTTATGTCCTTTTCAAATGTTTTATCCAGAGATGTTGCAACTTCTGCTTCATGCTGATCTGCTTCCTGTTTGTCAGCATCTTTGTGTGTTTCTGGCTCATCTTTCTTTTCAGCTTTGTCTTCAGTTTCAGTGACTTCATGGGGGAGCTCCTCTTGCTTTTGCAGCTCCACATCAGGGAAAACCTTCACCTTGTCTTCCACTGGTGACTGACGAATAGGAGAGTGAGCTGCACTGGAGGGTCCAGACTGTGGAGGGGAGGCCATTTTCACAGTGACATCATCCGGACTGAAACAACGCTCCTCACTCTCTGAAGTTACTGAGTCTGAACCAAAAGGTCTGGTAGGCACAACAGATGAAACCTCTTTAGGTGCAACTGCATCTATATTTTCCTCTTCAACTGGCAGGTGTTCTGGTTTGGTGTCTACAGACTTGGAAACAGGAGACACTGACACAGCAAGTGTTTCGATGTCTCTCTCTTTACTCTGTAATATTTGGGATGAAGCATAGCCCTCTTGGAGTTTTTCAAGTGAAATGTCAACATTAGGAGTTTGATCTTCTTCCTCCTCTTCTTCTTCTTCCTCCTCCTCTGCATCACGAGCATCGGAAGCTTTAGCCACCGTCTTCGCTTCTGCAACAGGAAGCTGCATGTCATCAGTTGGAGATTTGGCTTGCTTGTCGTCTTCTAAAGAAGGTGGCGAGAGAGTTCCTGCAGAGGGTGGCTGCTCTTTGCCTTGTGTCGCGTCAGGTGAAACTGACAGGGGAACAGGGGTTTTAGGTGGTTCCTCCGCCTGAGCTGCTGCAACAGATGCCACAGACTGATCCTCAGCAATAGAAGTAGGGAAGGAGGACATCTTGTCATACTCTGTGATGGACGTTGCAGAAGACACATGCTCCTCTTCTGCCAGAGGAGCAGTGATGATGTTGGTGAAGACAGACACTTGCTCCTGCACAGCTGGGATAAACCCTTTCTCAGTCATGGCTGCAGCTTGCATCTCCCTCATGCCGTGAATGTTGACAAAAGATTCAGTCTGATCTGGAACAGAGATGTCGTAGGCGCCGACATCATACTGAAGGTGTGGTATCCTCTCCTCTGCCTCTTCATGGATCTCCTCGTCAGAGATGGTCTGTTCTGTCTCAGAGTAGCCAGGGATGGTTTCATCTTGGATGTAGGAGATGGGTTCAGCTGCAGCCGCCCCTTGAGCTACTGAGGTTATGGGAGCTGTGGCCCCTCCGACATGTGACAGGTAACCTTCCTCCTCTTCTTCCTCGTATTTAGCTGTAGTCAAGATTTCAGAAGTTTTGCTGTCAGTGACCATTTGCTCTTCAACAGCATCTTCAGGTTTGACCTTTATCTCTTCATCTGCTATTACATCTAAATCCTCCACTTCCTCCAGTTCAGCTTTCTCCACTGCCTCCTCTTCTTCCTCTTGCTCCTCCTTGGATGGAGTCATTTGTACCTCCTCTTTTGCCACAACTTTAGCTGAGAGATTTTCTGACTTCTCCATTTCTTCAATCTCATGTTTTCTGTCAAGCCCATCGTCCTTTGCCTCCTTCCATTTTGATTCATCTTCCTCTTCACCTATTCCCATATCCTCCTCCTCCTCCTCCTCCTCTTCTGCTTTCTTTTTGGCAGCTGGGGCTTCTTCTTCCTCCTCTTCCTCTTCCTCATCCTGAGTTGCTGCTCCCTCATCCTCAAACTTCTGGGCCTCCTCTAATTCTTTCTCTTGTGTCAATTCCTCGTCTTTGTCTTCAACTTCAGCTTTCACTTCTGGGGCTGTTACCTCCTTTTCAGGAGACTTTGTCCCTGCTGGAATTTCAGATGAAGTTTCTTGTGCTGTTGGCTCAAATGAAATTTCAGTAGTGTCAGGTGGTTCTACTAATACAGCTACAACCTCAGCTTCTTTCAGTTCTTCAAATTCCTTGGTGAGGTCCTCAGGTGTGGAGGGAGCAGACGTGCCCTCGACAGCTCCATTCTCTATCGGTTCAGGTTGAATAGTTTCAGGTTTTGGCTCCTCTGGTTTGGGTTCAGCAGGTTCAGCCTTTGCTGCTTTGATTTTTCCAGTTTTGGATTTACTTGACACTTTAGCTTTATGCAATGTCTTCCTGACTTCTGGTGTAAGTGGTTTTAGGTCAGGCTTTGTCATTTTTCTTAGCTCGGGTTTTGACGCATCCTTCTTTTTGTCCTCTTTGGATTTAACATCTTTCTTCTCATCCTTTTTAGCAGAGTCGTCTTTCTTTACTTTCTTGATCTCTTTCTTTTCCTTGTCCTTTTTCTCGTCCATTTTTGACACCCTTTCCTTGGAGTGCTTTTTTAAGGATTTTTCTTTCAAGAGCTTTTTCTTCTCTGGCACATCAGTTTTAGATTTTATTGTCTTGGTAGGCTTTTTCTCCTCTTTTTTCTCAGATATATTTTCCTTCACAGAGTCGCTCTTTGCCTCTGTGGCAGCTGACACATCATCTTGTCCTTCGGTTTCTTTCTTTGTTGCCTTTGCAGTGGTCTTCGGGGAGGACTTAAGACTCTCTTTGCTATCTGTTCTTTGTTTTAACTTGGTTTGTTTTATAACAGAGGGAGGAGCTCCTGAGGCAATGTCCTTTTGTGTGGCTACAGGATATCGCAAGAAGTCAAGGTGCTTTAATTTTTCTAGCCCTTCCAGGATCTTGTTTTGTGGTGCATTCCCAGGAAACAGCACTCTGACGATCTTCTCTGCAGGGTTGGCGGGAAGCCAGACGACTAAGGCTGTAACTGATGTCAGGTACGGCACAGATATTTCGCCTTCTTTCCCGTTGGGCAGCACAATGCCAGTTTTGGCCTTGCTATTTCCGGCCCACTTCTGCATTAAAAACTGCATCTCTTTACTGTCTTTTACAGGGTTGAGAATATACATGTCTAACCTGCCCACTCCCATCTTGTGGAACAGAATAATGGGCTCAATAGTGTTGCTGACCACTCGAAAGAGAGGCTCTGGTTTGATTCCTAGCTTGTTGAGGTACTGCAGAGTTAGCGAGGCCTCTTCGATGCTGCGTTTCACTTTGAGATTAGATTCTGGCATACGGAGCTTCTCTGGTACATTGAAGAAGACCACACCTAGTTCAGGGGAGATCAGGTTCTTCATCCAGTCGCTGTAGTTGGTGGAGCCTTGAGACTGCTCCTCATCTTGTTCTGCTATCTTCCTCTGAAGAAGCCCATTGATACCTGGGAGATTGTCTGCGCCAATATGTGTAAGTAGGATCGAGTCGATGCGGTCCAAGTGACGGACAAGCTTCCAGAAGCAGGATTTCCGTTCAGAACCTCCGTCCACTAAGATGTTGAAGCCATTCACAGCAAAGAGAGCAGAGTCTCCTCGTCCGCCAGGAAAGATGTAGCAACATGGCTTGGACAGTTTCAGGAAGCCTCCCGAGGTGGGAGGCTCCAGGAGGTCAAAAGGTGAAGGGACGTCAACCGTCTCAGAGATGTACTCTGTGAACTCGGTGACGCCCTCCATCTTGGTGAGAACAAGTTCAGGGTTTAGTTTGTATTCCAGGAACTCCCGTAGGGTCTGCTGCTGTCCCAGGGAGCTCCAGCCCACCTCCCCGCGGCAGGACACAGTAAGTGTAGCCTGCTGCTTGGGGGCTGTTGTGCCCAGTAATTCACTGACCTGCAGAGGAGACACCCAGACACATCAGTTAGTGATGCATGCATAAACGAGATGGACTTGTGTTGTAAAGACGTACAAAAAATAAAATGTGTTGCAATAGTCAAAGAGACAATCTTTGTATCAAGGGAATTTCTTTGAATCAATTCAATCAATCAAAATGATCAGTTCAACTGGAAACTGACAAAGTACGAGAATGAATATTGTTCTCCACCTTTGCTTTTCTCATTATGGCACCATCTTGTGGTCAAATAAAAAAAAACAACCTCCTGAAGTACTGTACTTGTAAAAATTAACTTCACTTCAACACCTCCATTCAGTCCATGTGGCAATAATGTGTTAATAAGGTGTTTGATGATGTGCTTGATGATGTGTTTGATGATGTGCTTTGTTTTAACATCATACTGTTTGAATAAATAAGAAGAAAAGAGCAAGTCTGTGTGCAGTCCTCCTCCTTCAAACAATGGGAAAAAAAATCCTCACATGTACCAAAGCGTGTATCAATCCTTTCATTTTAAACTATTTTAAACCACACACATGTATTTACAGTATGAATGTTTAGTGTAAAACCTTCATCAGATTGTTAAGTGTTAGAGGACAGCAGATTTGACTCACCCCAGGATCAGTAAAGACGCGTGAAAAGGTCTGGTAGGTGAAAACCCCAGTTTGAAGAAGAAGGCCACCGTGATCTGAGCTCTGGCCGCTCAAGACCAGAAGCTTGTGTCCTGCTGAGTCGGTGACTAGAGACTGGATCTAGGACAGAAAGACACACAGAAAGAGGGGGTGTGGACAGAGGACAGTTAAAGGAGAAAGAACACTTCGAAGATAGAAAGACAAATACCTGTGTCATTGTAAAAGCAGGGTGCACTTTAATTGTGTCAAAGTTACCAAGATTTTGCAAAAATCTAACTGGAAATAGACACATTTTTTCTTACTTACCTAAAACGGAAAAGGGGTGAGTTTCACGATGAATATCTAATATGGAATCTAATCTCAATACTAATTTGCCTGACTATATTCTTCTATATTTCTTTGATCAGATTGATCCTGCTTTAAATCGTAATGTTGACACATTTAGACTCTGTTTTAGTCAGGCAAAGTTGTACAATAAATGTTTTGCAGAAAAATGTTTATATTCCCCTTGGAAGAGCCTGACTCATTATTTTTGCCTGGGCCAATATAATCTTATCACACGTATAATGGTATTCTATGTTGCAAGTACAAGAAATTGCAGAACTCAAATCCCAAAGACCTATTTTTAGGTCATTTAGAAACAGTGTCTCCCTTACATACAGATCCACCAGAGAGACAAGTTTATTTTAGAACTATAAAATATCCTATTCATTTCATATCTTAGTCACATATTTATTTAAAAATGTTTATGTCATGTGTCTAAGTAGAAAAAAAAACACTGATATTAATTGCAGAAATCAATTAATGGTTGCGCTAGAGGGAAAAAAAAACTGTTTTGGTATCATTGGAAAAACTTTTAGCAAACAACACACTGCCTTATTGGGAACTGAAAGGTAAGCTGATACACAAGCATACCTCCAACCAGAAGGGAACCTTACCTCAGTATACATTGACTTACCTCTGATACAATGGTGTCTTCTGAAGGGTTGACAAGCACCACAGTCTCTAGGACATCACTTCTGTGGTGGAGAGTCCTTTGTCCTGTGGGAGAAAATTAAGAACATTATGTTAACTTCTTTCATGTGGAGACATTGAAGCCTAAAATCCAAACTCATCGAGGCATGAAGGGTGGACGAGGTAAACAAATTGACCGACACTGTTGCCAGACTCTCAACCGTCTGGCCTGAAGACATCCTGCTGGATGCCAGCCAGACCTGATCTGGAAAACCTCTTTGAGTCAGGGAGATTTACTATACTGCATTCAGCATCATATGTGGGGCAATCACTATATAGAGACAGGCAACCCACTTGTGCGTCAATGCAAGAACAAAAGTTGGAATAGAAAATAGGTCACTGATGTCTGCTGGGTGAAGTTTAAAATTAAAGCCATGAGCACAACACAAACTAAGTTGAGACCAATATTTACCACTCACATTACGTATTAAATTTGATTTCATGCTTTTCCGTAACTTCTGGCAGTGGACGGAAACATAAGCCATTTAAAATGAGTCGCAGGCTGAAAAGCAAGTCTGATATTTACATTATAGTCACTATAACACAAAACACTAATTCACAGAAATCCACACAAAAAGGAAATATCACAAAATGCATTCAGTTTCCACAGAACATTTCCATACATCCTTATGCATATTCAACATAATTATGCATCAACACTTCGTTCCATTCAGAGGTGATGCTAAGCTTTTAATTCCCCTTTGTTTCAGCACAGATGCAGGCTCTAATATTAGAGAGGGCTAATAATAGGGGGATCTCATCGACTCCACCGGGATCTTCAGTGCATCCCCTGAGTTTGCAGTGATACACTGTCTTTTTAAGGATCTAGGCTGTCAACATGTGTTTTCCATGAAAGACCTCGGATGCGACAGATACTATGATGGCAGGAGGACTGGTACACTGTCAAATTATAAAGACGCATTATCAGAAGAGTTTGAATGGAACTGATAAAAGGAACTTCACACATTAAAAAAAAAAAAAAAAACCTCATTGCAGACATGATTCAGCTTCTCTACATCAATAAGGTAATCAGAGAGGTACGAGTTTAGACCATCTGCGAGGCAGGAAGACACAGTCACTGAGTATCTGTTCTATTACAGATGATAGTCACGGCCACAAAATCTGCTTTCAGCTGATGATTGTACTTTATCATTTCTTATTCTTCACTGAACTAAATGGCATTAACATTATAATACTGATGAAAAAACATGAGCTGAATCAAAATGCTTTATATTCAACCACATTTTCCTCTTATCTAGAAAATATTCATCTGTGACATTTTCATTTAAAGACATGTCAGGAGTTTTTTCTTTTCTCTCTCAGTGATTCCAAATATAATAAGATCGTGACAACTTTGACTTTGGCTGTTTTCTAGCACTTGTTTTTTTTTTTTCTTTTTTGGAAAAACTGACTCAGTTTTGTGTAAAAGCAGCATTTCACATTTCAAGAAGCAACAACAGTGAGTGAAGTCGAATGAATAGAAGAAAAAAAAACAAAAAACTGATCCATATATTCCATAAAAAAAGAAAAACAAAAAAACCCATAAGCAACTACAGCCTAACCACAGTTTTAACAAGAACAGTCTACAGCCATGCTAGCTGCTCTGTGAGGCTCTGCATAGACACAGCAGTGCTTTGAGCTAAATGCTAAAGTCGACATGCTAACATGCTAGCATTATTAACCATGTTCTTAGCTTAGAATGTTAGCATGCTAACATTTTCTTATTTACACTAAAGACAGCAGAGGATGAAGGGCTCATTAGATCTGAACTATTCTAGTTAAACTGAAGTATTTGAGAAAACACAATTTTCAACTGACGGTGCTCGATGAAAAGTCAGAGGAAAGTTATTACAAGTTTTCATGAACGGCTGCACAATCCATCCAATAGTTGTCAGGGGATCACCAAAATGATTAAAATACATCACTGAGTGACCGTGAAAATCTAACCAGTAGCTGTTAAGATATTTTACTAAATAAGTCTGAAGGTCACCACAGTGATATACAGACTGAGAGGCCAACACTCGCACTGCTAACACGGGTAAAATCAAAGAAATATGGAGACACTACACCCACTGTCAAATCTCTGCATTGATTTCAAAATACTGTAATTTAAAATCACTTGCAAGACTGAACCATCAAGAAAACTTCATCTGACGACTGCTGTGTTTTGCCTTTATGAGTCACAGCACTTTGGCTTTGCTGCAACTCTCAAATCTTTTAGCAAATACAATGCGGGACTATTTTTTTGTATGTTGTATTTTATTCAATTTTAGCTCATTTAGCTTGTTTATTTTTATTCATTTCTCATCTTATTGATGAGTCTTCTTCATGTTGTGTTTGCCTTGTGTTTCTTTAATCTCATGTGTCAATGCCTTCGTGTATATCTTTGGATTGTTTTGCTGCTTAAAGCTGCTGTACAAATAAACTTTGATTTTGGTCTTTATTATCGAGTGATTAATTTTATTGTTTTAACTTTGTTGTTAATTGTTTTTGTTTTTCATCTTATTCTTTTTTAATTGTTTAATGCAACCGGAATTGTGCTGTGTATGAAATGTGCTGCAGTATTTAATTAAAGCTTGTGGGTACGAGCGGCAATAACCGCGGCTGATCAGACAATGAGAGGAGTGCCACAATAAATCAGAGACAGAGAATCCAACGTAACAATATTGGCACAGTATTAAAAAAAATGAACCTAAGGAAAAGAATCAAACACAATCAAAAGAAGAAAAAGGATGACAATGGTTCAGATAATAAATTCAATGTTGGCATAACCTATAAGGTGAATGTATATTCACATGACAGTATATAAACAAACATTCAGAAGGCATCACTTAAAACTAGAAGATACAGCTGCCTCTGTTGATGTTACCATAGCAACACACTGACAGCCAAATGGGTTTGTTTTTTCTCCAGCAGACACACTGCAGTTACTGTCACTAATGTGAGACAGAAAACAGTGATTTTTACCAAACTGGCCCCAGCATGAAGCGAGAGAGGGGAGGAGAGGGGGGGAGAGGTGACTGAAGGATTTTGTTGATGGGTGTAGAACGATAGCCTTCGATGTTCAAATGAACACGCTGGTACAGCAGTCAGGAGAAAACCTGATACTTCAGCAGATCTGCCCACAGACGCGTCCGGTTTCACAGCGCGATGACTAAGCTGCGAGGGTGAGGGATGATTTGCTTTGATACTTCCAACGCTGACAAGTGCAACACACAACACTGTTGAAACCTCATCGATAACAGACACTGGACAAACTGGCATCATAGAGATATGCCATGAATTTGTAAATCCACTTTCAGGAAAATGAAGCCCAGAGGGACAGTGTGTGTCCCTTTGACCTCCCGATGTTCTTTTCTTAGGTGAAACACAGGAGAGGACACTGCATTAGCTGCTGCTGGTGATGGCAGGCTGCAGGGTGACAGCTCGCTAACACTGCAGACTGGTACAACGTGATACGGCAACAACAAAGACACTCTAAGTCAGTCTGAAGCGCTGCCGTTTCCCCACCCCATCACCCGGGGGGGTCAGAGAACATCAACAATGCAGAGCGCCTGAGAGGACTGTCATTGCCACTGCAGGTTGGAGGTCTCTCAGATCAGGTTCACTTTCCCTCCCAAACACAGCTAATGAACAGGAATCTGTGGAGGTGATTCTGGGGCACAGCGAGTTTAAAATGTCCCTTAATACTTTGTTTTTAAATGGTCTGTAACTGAGGTTCAGACCATTGTTCTTCATGGCATTTTGCAAGTGACAGTATTTTATTTATCAATTATTAGTAATGCTATTTTGTGGCTTATTAAACTGAATATCTCTGGATTTTGGAATGTGGGTGACAAAGCAGGATATCTGAAGATATCACCAGAGTTTGTGGGAAATCATAACGGACATTTTTCACTATGTTCTGGTGTTTTATGGACAAAACAATTTAATGAACAATCGAAAAAAAATGATCGTCAGTAATCGTTAGTTCAGTCCCTACTAATGTCCATGGTGAGGTGCATGAGGTCTTACCATACAACTGCAAGGCATAAAATGAACATTCAGCGTCATACAAAATATTATGTAACATGCCACTATTGTATGACTACATGAGCCTCAGGTATCTATTTTCAGCCCGTTCGGTTAATGAACTCATTTAAAAATCAGGTTTAAAAAGGGCCGAACAAGCTACTAAGCTAAAAATCAAGATCATTCATGTTTTTCTGGAAAGCTTATACAAGGTTTTCACTGCACCAGAAGCGACGTGTAATCTTTCTAAGAGTTTCTAATAAAGACCTACTTAGTTCTGCTGAGACTGCACTGAGACAACAAGACGTGTAAAGTGAGAAAGTGAGAAATCAGCAGAGGATTTGAGATGGTTGTAGGCAAGTGAATGTTAAGGCTCTGTGTTTAGTCATCCCTCCTACTGAGGAGATGGAACAGCAGCAAAGAAATGTTTACATTTTCATTTTCTCTTTTATCAGTTGTGCTTTTTACAGGATCTTTGGGCACAGACGACAGTGCTATACGCTGTTCAAAAAAGTTGGGTCGTTGTCAGATGTGGGTGTCTTGTTTCTGTGTCTCAGCCTGTATTTGTGTTACTTTTTAACACAACATGTCCAAGCACATATGTTGTTTTAGTATGTGTTTCTATTAATTTATGCAGTGAAACTGATAAGCAGCACCATTCAACGTAAACCTAGATACATCTCAGGTTTCCATAATTGTAAAAATGCAGTAGAAACTAGAGAGGAAATATAAATTTACTGCGATGCTTGAATCATTTCCTTGGAGATATTTGAAGACAAATAGAGCTGGAATTAATTATTAGACCAGCAATGTTCGTTTTACTACTACCTCTTAAACAGTTTGAGGATTTAATGAAAGAACTTTTACAAACTTAAATGTGTTTCTTGTGCAGATTTACTCTACTGTTCATTCTGTGTTTGTTTGGTTAAACATTTGTGACGGCTAATGATTGAAAAATTCAAACTCCAAATGCCTTTTTTTTTTTTTGTCAATGTCAACTTTATGATGGTGCTTGAGGAAAAGTCAGGGCGTCATTAAAGTTGCTAAGATACACTGAGATATTTCAGTCTGAACCACAGCTCTGACCAACTCCTCCATTCCTAGAGGCAATCTGCTGTGTAAAAATGCATATGTGCATGTTGACATCCATCTCTCTGCATGGGGCACTGACAAACGTCAAATTAATGTGCAAGCATCGCAAAAGTTTCTTATTTACAAAATAATGAATGTGCTCAAACTAAAGAAAGCTGTCAAATGGAAAGACTGATGGATATTTCAGTGACTTAAGGTGGGAATATCTGCAGTGCGTCAGACACGCCTTGATTAATCACATCTCCACCTCCCACATGTCCACACACCAGTGTGTCAGCCTTTTTCCACCTGTGTCCTCAAGGCCAGGAATCCATGGAGAAGTAAAAAGTAAAACAAAATAATATAAAGTGCTTAATCAACAGAAGCGAGAGTCAGTCGAGTTCTTTCCAAGCTATTAACTTTTTCCAATTTCAAATAGGTTTTATCTACTTGTATGTTGACTGTTTCTCTGATAAATAACAGTCAGAGTCTCTGCTGGGTAACAGAGCTAACGCCAAGAAATCTGTGTGGTATTCATGACAAACATCCATCGTCATATCAGTCTTTTAACCCTGTGCTCTGCAAAATGTAATAAATACCAAGGCTGTTACTGGAAATTACAACCCAGTGAAGTGAGTCAGCCTTCAGGGTCACAAAGCATCCACTGAGGTACAACAGTGTGAAGCTGAGGCATCCGCGGGCAGGCCAGGCCAGCTCTGTTCCTAAGCTTCAGTGTGTTTGTTTAAACAGTCCTTTAGAAGAGTGCGATGTTCAGCCAAGTTGCCCTCAACTATCAATCCCTGTGGCTTTCCTTCACTGGCATCCCAGACAGGGAAGAAGGAGCATCATCCTATCACATAAAGTGACATTCAGCCAAAGGCAATTTGAGAAAC
The DNA here is from genome assembly GCA_037833715.1 of Toxotes lorentzi. NCBI lineage: Eukaryota > Metazoa > Chordata > Actinopteri > Toxotidae > Toxotes > Toxotes lorentzi. The sequence goes on along the minus strand of JBBMJY010000021.1, from coordinate 21,494,202 downwards.
CCAGTTAAAAAAAGAGACTTATGAAAATAATCATATTGGTTGATAATTTCTTATTTTTTTATTTTAAACCCCCTCTAAGTTCTGCACAGGCTGCTTCGCTGCTGTTGCAGGCTCCCTGCTTTCATTGTCAGCTCAATCAGTCTTAAGTACTCTTAGCTCTGTAGCTCGGTAATATGCCTGTGATTCTGAACACCAAAACGGTGCATTTCATTAGCTTATCACTGTGACACATTTCTACAGCTCGCTAAGTCCATGACAAAAGACGCAGCAACTGAATTTGGGATTAAAAGGCTCAACCTCCTTCTGCAACTAGATTTGTGGATTTTTAGTATTTGTCAACAGTCAGTCAGGAGGTGTCAGAGCCAGAAATCCTGTGATTCTTTGCTTTAAGAAAAAAAAAAAGACATCATGTTGAGAGGGCTAAAAATAGAAAGAGAAAACTTTTTCCCCTAATGAAGGAATAAATATAAAAGTCTAGCAATTCATCATTTTGATAAGGATTGCTTCAATTGGGTCATTAAAGAATTTGGACCAAGACTGAGACATTTTACAAACAAACAAAGTGTTATCTGAAGGATATTCAATGGTGACACCGTTTCTAAATTACCTGATTACCTTGGCATCTCTGTACTGCAACTTCTTTTAGTGTATCAGCTGACTTATATGCAGATCCCAACAATGAGATGTAATATATTATTATATATTTTATTTGTTAAGAGATAAAACTGATATCATAAGCAGGCTCAGTTATATTTGTAAGAGGAGTGTTCAGAATCTTAAATATACCAGAATTTTCATGTTTAATTAAACACAGTTCAGATCTGATATTTTTTCACTTAATATTAAAAGTGGAAGAAGAAAACCACATTTTTTTGACGTGCCTTATCAGTGATTAGATTCATTTTGTTTTGTATTGTCCCTTTGTTTAGTGAAACAAACAGAGAGAAATAGATTTAAATAAATGGATAATGATGGTGCATCACATACAGTTTCAGTTTGCCAGTTACTATGAGAAAGCCTGTCATTTGAGGAGAAAACTGCATTTCCTGTGATGATTGATCAATTTGAAATATTACACATAAACATACTATTTTAAACTATATAGACCAACATATAATGTTAGAGTGGATATTCTTCTTGTGGTTTTGTATATGTGTTACCAGAAGACTCCTTGTTATATTTTTGATGTATGACATACATCAGAAGTGGTGCCTCGTTATCCTACGTGGCATTACACTTTCTGACTAATTGTATATGTATTCTAGTTCTTCTATCCGTAATGTATGCCATTCTTCAGTGCAAGCATATTGTCCTAATACAGACGTACTGTATGAGCCATAAACATGAACTGGACCAGTCACTGTCCTAGCACCTGGTCTGATCCAAAAAAATCCCTCGTGAAGTCAAACGGTCCAAAGAAGCCTTCAGTAATGTGTGATCCAGCAGAGCCATCTGCGTTAAGTGAGATCACACGTCTGCAATGATCCACTTTCTTGACAGAAATAACTTTGGGGGGGAGAGTAGACATTGTGTGTCATCTGCCCCGCTTCTGTCGGTTGACTTAAGGATCTCGGGGAGATGAACTCTTCAGTCGGTCTTTGAACGACTGTGTTCATAACTGCGAGGCCCAGAGGAGAGAAGGTCGTTTGTCAGACAGAACTTAGTGTTTCTGCTCGTTCCGGCTCTTCCTCAGCTGACCTGCTTGATATAAATATCCATGTCTGAAACTCCCAAAACGAGAACGCTCTGTTTAAAGGCGACTAAAACGGAGCACTGATCGACCGAGGCCCAGCCACTGCACTGCTCCAGATAACATGTTCCACATTTACGGTGGCAGGGGGGTGGTGAGAGGAGGGTTCAAGGAATTAGAAGACTGCAGGTAAAATTATATAT
>JBBMJY010000021.1:21476005-21492204 GCA_037833715.1 Toxotes lorentzi | reverse complement strand
TATATATATAATTTTACCTGCAGTCTATATATTATATATAAAAGTATAGAACAAACTATAAACTGGGCGATGGTTCTGAGCTGATGTTGAACAATGATCAGCAGGTGATCAGTGTCTTAGTTTCAGCGAGAGGCCTTAAAGTACAAAGCTGAAAATGATTCTTTTTCCAAGGACAGATCCTATTTCAAACGTAAAAGTCATCATTCTAAAGTAAAGCAAGACAGACAGCTGACATCCCGTTCTAAAAATAAGACCAACGAGACTGATAGATGCACAGAGATGAACACAAGGTCAAAGGACTGACTGCTGGTGAGGCATATTTTGAGCCTAGACCACTGCAAAAAAAAAAAAAAAGAAATGTTAAATGTTGGGCCGTAGATCATCAGTCTTGGGTGGCTGCCATTTTTTTTCTTGAGTAATTACTTGTTATCAGCTCTCAGAGATACTTAAATAGTTTTTCAAACTTTCGGATGCTGTTTATTGAGACTATCAATACCGATATTGTGGAAGAAAAAAGAAAACTTAATAAATGGAATTTTGGAACATATATGCAATGATTTGCTTGGTTTTCTCATAATTATTTAACAGTAAAATCAAATCTTTGGCTCTTGGAATGTCTGTTTGGACTTGAGTAACGTGTGATGAGCATTTGATATTATTTTAGACATTTTATAGAATGAAACAAAAACCAACAAAAGAAATGTATCAGTACTCCTGACCTGAGGGAACAGGATCTGCATCTCTGTGGCTTAGCTGGTGTGGCTGAGCTGTCATCATAACATCTAAACACAATTTTCAAGTCACAGGGTGTCAACACCTACTAAAAACCATTTAACACCCAAGGATCTCTGCTGGTACACCCCAAAGACGCGACAGCCTCTGAAGGGGAACAAAAAGAAAGCAATGGTGTATCACATGACATCCAACTAGAGTCGAAAAAAAAACCTCATTAATCAAGTAGTCAATCGACAGAAAATTAATCAGCAACAATTTTGATAATAAATAAACTGTTTGAGCCAAACACTGCATTTCCTCGTAAACTGAATATCTTTTGGTTTTGAAGTATTGATCAAGCAAAAGAAGCTATTTAAAGAAATTGTATCAGGCATCCATTTTTATTTTGGTTGCTTTTTTTTTTATCTTAAAGAGTCAGTTCCCCAGATCACATTAACCAGACCAAAACCAGTTACATCGACTGGGAAGGGGTCAAAGTCGGCCAGGAGTCGGAGGATGGCTGGAGAAATATCAAGGATCATTTTCACGCCACCTTTTTCAGTCAGGATCATCAAGCCTGACTGTTAGGCTGCAACTAAGAATTATTTTCACTTGTCAGTTAATCTCCTTAATCCTCAGATTCTTTTCTCGATTAGTCGATTAATTGTTCAGTCGATAAAATGTCAAAAAAAGAGCCCAAAAACCCAAAGATATTCAATTTACAAAAATGTACATTTCAGAAGCTGTAACCAGTGGATTTACTGCTGATTGACTAAGCTCTTGATTGCTTCATACTGTATTGATTAACTGGAAATAAAATAAAAATATTTTGTAGTTGCAGGTCTTCTAAATATGCTGTTGCTGTAACTCTGGCCTTGTTTTCTGTTAAAAGTAAATGAAGTAAAGTTAAGTAACGAGCGAGTTAATGAAGATGAACTGATGCCTCGGGCTTCATCCTCATACACACGTCAGATCAACGGAGGTTGATTGAAGCTGACATCAAAAAGTTATTACCCCGTTCTTAATCTCATTTGCCTAATGTGAGCTCATTCCTTCCCCAGAACTCTGTACTATTGCCGGAGTTTAGAGATAAAGTGGTGTGAAGTGGGTTGGAAAATTAAAGAAGCCAGCACAGACCCGACTGTCTCCACGCTCACTTCAGGACTGCATTGTCACCCGGCAGTAAAAGCCATGCATCAAAACTACATGTCGAACCATTTGTTTGAGTCTAAAAGCTTCAAGTGGCTGCTGAGTCACTGTTGCAGTCGGCCACTGAAAGGCAGGTCCTCTAACTCTGATGTTAACTTAAATCCAGTGTTCTCACTGGTATAAGGTATTCTGATGAACATAATTACTGTCAGGTAATGTCATTGTAATGTTTGTCTTATCTAAATGAACAGTCAAATACACGCCATGCTTACTACCTGCTGTTTACTGTAATTAAGTACATAATTGATTAATTACGACTGCCTTAGCCACTGTAATTAACCCTCGCCAGCTGAAGACAGGATACATGCCACGGTAATGACATGTATCCCAATTTTACCGAGGATGTGAGGACGTAATCTCCAGGATTCAAACTTACTCCTTGAACCACTGAATCGCCGTCATTGGTTCACAACAGCAACAGGAAGCCAGAGTCTTAGACCCTGATGCTAATCCTGGTCCTGTGATTTGGCAGCACTGAATGATTGGGCTGCTAAGCCAGTTAAAGCCTTAATGCCAGTAACAGCCAGCTGGTAAGTTTCTCTAGGAAAAGCAAAAAACACAGTATATATCCACTTAACCTGGTCAAATGAACTGATAGGTTTTGTCCAAAACTTCCTAAAGGCTTATTTGTTTTTCTTATGGGATTCTCATTAGGTTCTGCCACAGCAGTTGCTAATCGTCCTTCCTTCCTTAATATATGATAACTAGATAAAAGAAAGCAGCTGATCTTAATACAACATAAACATGGACCACGTATAATACAAACAAATAAAAGCAAAGAATTTACCAAAGTATATTTAATATACAACGATCTCGAAAAACTAAGACAATACAATACATTTGTAAGCACTTGTTGATTTCAACATATCAGCTTCTACTTAAAATCTTTTATAGTGGCGTCCTGTAGAGTCAGGAACACAATGTTGGTTGAAAGAGTGACTGGAGTGGACATCCAAATCCCTGCGAATCCTTCAAATTTCCTCAAATTGCAACGATAAAATCCTGCATTTACATTAATGCATGAGTAACAGTAATCTAATTAAATAATATATAATACTGTAACTTTTACTTCTATATACTTTTCCTTTGGCAACATTTTCAGTTCAGGACTTTTACTTGTAACAGTGTGATCTTAGTACTTTTATTTTGGTAAAGGATTTGAGTACTTCCTCCACCAATGGTACATGCCTACGTTACAACAGAGATGATGTACAAATCAGTGTTGTCACTTTGCCTGATCCCTCATTACCATCAAATGCTATAAGGCGATTGTGATAAAATATTGTTTAATTAAAAACAAAGCAAAAACGATTTGGTTCAAATCACTGTCCTCACTTACCTCAAACTGGGTTATTAAATAGCTCCAACTCATTATCAGCACATGAGTCACTGAGCCATTACCACATGAATGAAGGAGATGAGGTGACTGCCAAGTCCTTTACTAACTTCTCCAGTCTTTTCACAGGAACTTTTCACCTGATTTAACACAGGACTGAAGTACTGGTTCACAATCATCATGTCTGACACTTTAAAAGAAGAAATCAATGGGAATAAGAGAAGCAGACAGAGGGCAAGGAGCTGTCGATGGAAGAGTCACAGCTCTTTGGTATTTCAGTATGGAACTTTCACGGTGTTTAAGGCCAGACTTATCCAGAGCTAGTTCAGTTTCCATAATACCAGCCATCTCAGTCTACTCCTTTTCGTGCGTACCTTGAAGGGCCTCTGAGCTCCTTTTGCAAGTCTATTATTCAGTCTTTGTTGCTGCAGACTGCCATGGTGATGCCCCACAGTTCTCACATACACACACACACTTGCACACACAGGCATTCAAAGTGAACACTAACGTCTGATACCAATAGGTTTGTGCAGAAGTTGCAGATGCTGAATCTGCAAATTTGACTGTTTTCTAGTCCATTTATTGCCTTCTCACAGATATATCAAAGAAATGTGACTAAAAACATGCTAAAGATATGTTTAATGTAGTTTAGACAGAGTGTCCACCAGAGAGCACTGACAAGTTTACACTGAGTTCACATATTTTACCCTATTCTTTAATAACCAAATGTGTGGTGTTCTTAAAGAAAAATGACTGAAAAGTCTATATCAGAATTTTTTTTTTTAAACTCCCAAATATCAATTTTAATATGGCCTAAAATCCAGAATCGGTCAAGCTAGACTTCTTACTATTAGTCTAATCTCGCTACAGAGGCTAGATTTTCAAAAGAGAACACAAAAAACATACCTGAATAATGACATGACCAATTAAAAATCTGAAAATAGCATATTAAGCTTTTTAAATGGCATATTTAATAGTTGTTTTTTATCAAGCTGAAGACCAGACAGAACAACGCTGTGTATAAATAATGAAGAATCTGTGTTAGGGTTAATTATTAGGCAGCTTGGTTTAAACACACAAACCTACACACAATCAGCTTTAGATTAAAACTTTGAAACTCCCATGTTTGCTCATGGACTTACGGTAACATTTGCCCATTTATTTGTTAAATAAGCCTGTTTGTTGAAAGATCTTCAGGATAAACTTTATAGGATTAGAAGAGAATGTAATCAGAGCGAAAGTGAGAGAAACAAACCGACCGACAGGCTGACCGACCACCCTGAGAGTGAGGACAGGCATGAAAATGCAGCGAGAGCTGCTGCTAGAAAAGGGCAGCAGGAGGACATTGGCAAAGTCTCATTGTCTCTTAGAGTTCGGTCCACATCGAGCCAACTATGACATCACTGCTCCCCCAGTACTCCTCCTACCGTCCCACCCAAAGAGGAGCTGAAAGCAGTCTAAACTCAAACACACACACACACACACACACACTACGCTTCATGTTGCCAAAACATCACACTAAAATGTGTCAGACCATCTTTTTAAGGCCACCACAAACATCTCCCCACGCTGTCCAGCAGTATAAATACCCGTAGTAATGAGCCTTTTGTCTTCCAGCTGTATCTAGAACAAGAAGTCACATTCAAACAATGTCTGCATTACTTGCCCTCAATGTGTGGCGGTGTGTAATGTTGCTAAACATGGGCAGTATCATTTTTAGACTTTTATTTTGAAGTGTAGTTATAATAACATATTTCAGCTCCAGTGTAGAATTTGCACACTCTCCAATTAAAGGGAATGTTCTTACTATGTTTTTAGTAGTGTAATATTTTGACAAGGGTCTTGCAAAGGATATTCACACACAGACAAATGTTCTGTATCTTAACAGAAAGTTTAGCATCTGTTTTATTTTATGAAATATGTGTGTTGCACTTCCACAATGAAGCAGTCTGACATAAATATATGCTCCATCACACACCCACACACACACATATGCTACATGCCCACGTCTTTTCACAACAGGACATTCCTCATTTTCATCACTGAAGTCTTGCAGTGTCAGGAGCGAGGCACAATGATTACAAACAGGCTGTCAGCAATACGTTGACGAGCAGGGACGTCCCATTCATCACGGTGACGGACACGAGACAGGGTCTCTGGGTCAGGCACATACAAGAGAGGGAGAAGACAGAAGACAGTTATGAAAAATAACTGTCGACGTGACCTTCCCTCACACAATGACAAGATATTCAATCCCTCAAGGTGGGACAACCCAAAGCGGTGGAGAATGCCGAGAGGAAGCTTCACCCCCCCCCCCCTCGACAAAGAAGATTTCGAAGACTCAAGAGAAATCACAAGCTGCAGGAAGAGAAAATTGGTATGGAGAGGTGAAAGAAAATGCCATTCAGAAGTCACAGGCTGTTAAATTGGCTGCAGATAGACTGCTATTTGTTTGGAGCTTTTTCTGCAGCGGCTCCTGGGTGAGAGCCACTGGCCCTCAGGGATTTACTCTCAGCTTAAGGTGGTTTTAAAACTGCCAGCGTGCGGGTTCAAGTTACTGGCTGCTCTCTTGGTAATAACAGCTTATCAGAAACAACAGCCTCATAGATACGTGGCTTTGGATGCGAGATGACTTGGATGCTGATCCAGTTTAACATGTACAGAAGCTTCTTTAACTGAATGAACATACAGTGATCATACGGCACTGTATCTTGCAGTCGAGGCTCTCGGTGAAGGACAAGCTGACGTAGATCCAAGTCTAAGACTTAGACAAGCTGAAAAGGAAACTGCTTTCACTATCATTTATTGGCTGCATTCAATTCAAAGTAATAATAAAAGAAAAAAAAAGCTGTGTGTTCCAGTTTCCTCCTGGGCTCAGCTTCTCATAGATTTGGATCTACATACACACAGGCCTTTTTTCAGGACTATTCCAGCTTGGCATGGTGGATGTTTTTCAGTGCAGGTTTAGGAGACTGCAGGAGGATTTGAAAGATTTAAATTACAAAATTAATCATCCAATATCTGAAAAATGTCAACCCGACTCTGACGAAAGACCCTCTAATAAAGACCACTAATAAAGGCCTAAGCTACTCTAAGACTTTTGTGCACAAAATACTTTAGTAAAATACTCTAATAAGATGCTTTTTGTAACTGTAGCACAGATCTGTTCTTCTTCTGAAATACATGCACTCCACTTGTATGAAACTGAAACTAATAGAAAGACGTCAGTCTCAGCTTTATAAAGGCACACGGCAAACCAGAGAAGTTACTTCACATTACAATAGGGTTAAGGTTACCATGGACACCGGCCCCTCCTTAGTTATTGTCTCCCTGCTCATTTGCATCTCCTGGCTGCAGCACACATTTAAACCTGCTATGTTCAGCAACACGCAGGTCCTCAGGTTAAGCTTCATTTTACACATCAACAGTGTTCTTGTCCAGCTTTTGTCTAAAGAACCAGTAAAACAACGTTCTAAAGAAACCTGAATCAACAGAAATTCAGTCCTGATCTGAAGAAACAAGCTCAAACATGAAGACGATTTGTCTCTTAAATTCTCAGTGTACTTCAGTCAGTTTGTCATGTCACTTCACCCCACAGCCTCCATTGTTTAACATCTTTCTAAGCATTTTCCTACATTTCCAAGAATACCCTAACAGATTTGAGGTATAACGGTATAAAGGTATGACTCAACAGAAACTATACAGCATACTATACATCTATAGAGAACCACAGTCTTGTTTCTGTTCCACCTTAGCACAACTATGGCAAGTACGACAGGTCGAAGGTGAACATGGTCTATGAACTGTGATGAACAGTGTGGGAAACGCAGCCAAAAGCCAAAAGCTGCTTGAAAAAGGGAAAAGGGTTTTGTGTCGGTGTGGATTTTCCTTTAAGGTGTGAGAACGCTGAAGGTGAAAATAATAAAAGGTTACACTCACACTGCCCTTACACCGATGGCTCTGCTGAGGTCGATCCCCTCGGAGCCTGTGCGTCTCAGACACATTTCTGTCAGCAGATCAGAGTGGACACGGGGATGGAGGTTGGGGCCTCTGGGAACAGCCCCTGATGGAGGGATCAATGTTTACTGCTGCTCTGCACCATCAGAGGGAGACGACGGTAGGCACTGAGGCATCACGTCCACACTCCGGCCCAATATGGCTGCCATCAGCATGAATTGCCTTTCTGCGGTGCGACTGCTCTGTCTCTCTCTTTGTCCTGTCCTATTTGTCTGTCCGTCTGTCTGTCATTCATTGTCGCTCTGAAATTCGCTCTTATTCAGACTCTCATTTATTCCTATTTCTTTTTCTCACTCGGTCTCGCACTCTGTCGTGCCAATGTAACTCCTTTCTTCCTCTCTCTTTCTTGCTTTGTCATTCAGACCTTTTCTTTCTTCTTCTTGCTCTGCATCTCAAAAAAGCTGCATAATGGTGTTCTTTACTCTATTTCAGTTCACATATCAATCCCTCTCTATTTCTGCTCTATAAGCCCCAGGGTGCATAAAGAAGAAGAGAGAAACTGAGATTGGTTTCTAACTCTGTCCATCCTGGATTTGGATCTGCTGGTTGGTGGCTGAGTGTTTAAGAACCATGGTATGTGGGTTGCATGGCTGCACCGATAGAAAAAATAAAAACAAGATATTTATGTTGTTAAAAACGACAAAGGGAGAGCGCCGGTAGAGAAAGACTAAGGGCTCGTCAAGCACAACGAAGCAGAGACATAAACTGAACAGGGAAACAGAGACAGTGTCTGAACAGCTTCTGTACCTTGAGACTATATTTTCCTCAGAAAAACAGGGACTCTAATCTCAGCAGTGGGTACTTGGGGAGCGGAGGGAGGGGCAGATCGGTTCGTCGCATTGGTCTGTGTTTAGAGTCGAAAGAGTCTCTTTTTACAGTAATATAACAGAAGCACAGCTATTTTCTGCATCTCTGTACATTATCTCTCTCGCACTCTGACACAAACACAGACACACACACACACTAGCAGCAGGAAGAGCTGGCTAAAGCAGTAGAGCAAACAGGGAGGTGCGAAGCACTGCAAAGACTGCTCTGCTGCATTCTCCGAGCCAGAACATCCCCTCTTTTCTCTCCATTGTTGTCGACGAGTCCCGAGACTCTGGGCTCAGTACCCATCCTCTCTGTTCCCCTCCTTTGTCTTGTTAACTCTACCCGGGGTTTTTAGACGCAGAAATAATATACAGACCCTTATGTTTTATGCAGCAACGATGGATTCTGATTTATGTAACTAGCACTTCTTTACTGTACATAAAGATCACTGGGAGATAGGATTAACTGTATTGTGACAAATTATGCAGCAGTTACAGAGACGCTGTTACTCGGACAAAGATCAACCTCACAAGGGTCTGACCAGCGAGGCTTTGTGAAAGTCCAGTGAAAGTATATACATATATTTCTGACTTAAAGACACTGCTTTGTAAAGATGTGCCCCATGTTAATGCCAATTTCCATGTCCCCCCAAAAATACAGGTGCAGCACTCAGTGTTATCTCCGATACAGCAGTGAAAAATGGGAGATTAAAATTCTCCACTGAAACCTAAAAACAATTTTGGGCAGGTCAGCTGAGGTGGGGTGACACAACAGCAGCGGAAGGTCTAGAATGTATTCTGCCCTTATGTGATCCACTTCTAAAAGACCTAACACCAGAAAAACTGAATGATCAGAGATCAGGAAACAGATGCTGATGTCAGCATGCTAACATACTCACAATGCCAATTACATGTTAATGTTTAGCAGGTGTTTACCATGGTCACCATCTTGATTGAACATGTTGGCATTCTAACATTTGCTAATAAACACGAAGCACAGCTGAGGCTGATGAGAATGCCATTAGTTTTGCAGGTATTTGGTCATAAATCTCTCTGCAGAAATTTGACTGCACAAAATTCAAACAGCTGCTAAGATATTTCAGTCTTTCACCAAAGTGGTGGACCACTGTTTGAAAGCTAATTATCTTAAATTAATCTATGCACTACTTCCACGAGGCAAGTTGACAACACACAGCATCAAAAACATGTGCAAGACAAATTAATGTCTTGAGCAACTTTTAAGTTAAGTCTCTAATTTAATAATAATTCACTTTGAGACCATTTGGATTGTGGAAGGCGTTATATAAATAAAACTGAATTGAATTAATAGTCTTATCTCTTCATGTTTCACATAGAAGCTGATTCCAAGTTCATAACAGCACTGAAATGGTTAGAATGACATTTTAGAGAAATATATATATATGAACCAAAAATATCTAAATTAAAAATAACATTTTAGTAGCTGGTATTTCAGCTTGCCAACCACGCTGGGATGAGCCAAAAAGTTTATTTTGGACACAGACTACACCGATTAGCAGACAGGTTTTCTCGAGGCAGTGTGCCAGCAGCATAATGATTCCCGTTTTCCTGGATTGGCTTTGTAATGTTCTCCCTGTCCAACGAATGCAACAACGCAACACACGCAGTGTTTCTCAACAGCATTTATCATTTAGCTGATGCTCTTATCGGAACTGAGCAGGTAGGGGCTCAGTGTTGGTCCCCTCCAAAAAAAATGCTGCTGTTGGAAGTCGGCATCAAGGCCACGACTTCACTGCTGCAAGTCTCCGTTTCTAACAACTCAACTCGCCTGCTGGGGCCTGTGGAGAGCAGATAATGGCAACTGGACTTTGTGAGACATCTGATGGGGGAAAAAACAAAAGTTTCAAGTAGTTGCAGATCGCTGGACTTGAAATGAATGAGTATTTTTTTTTTCCTAGTAACAGCAGAACTTTTTCGACAACTCCCCAACCCAACTGGACGGCTCAAGGTCCAGCTGGTACGCAAGAGAAGCTGGTTCAAGCCGATTTCAAGCACTGCTCTCCAACTGCATTTACATAATCAAGTCGGTCACTAATTAGAAAGCCATCTAATGTTCCCATTCGAGCATTTACCCTGTGACATAAGACGGTTAATACTTTAATAAGACGGCGTAATGAAGTATGTCAGCGACCACAGTGGTCTGCATCTCAGGCTCTGCCAAGTCCTGGGAGTCATGAGGGCTTTGGGGTGCCTTATAATGATCGGTGGTTAAGCCATTTAGAGACATAACAAATGGGACAGAGGTGTGTATGCATGCTGTACTTGTGTAAAGCTGTGACTTTGTGTGTCCGTGAGTGTGATTTCAATCACTGAACTTTATGTAAATGTGGTGTCTGCCCTATCATGTGATCCACCGCCCCTCTGCTGTGTTAAGCTGGCCAGTGGCTAATCTGAGAGCGAGCGCCGTTCATTGTCTTCATCGAAATCCCAAATCCTTGCAGCTTAACAAATAAGCACCTTTTTGAGTAGGTAAGAGTTAGTGATTTGAGAACATGCAGCTGAGACTGTTGAAGCAAATTATACACATATAATAACTGAGGTAATCACCAGTGGGCTTGAATTAATGGATATTCAGATCACCTGATTGACTGACCTGCCAGTTTTCCTAAAATAATTAACCGGTTTTGCTCCCAGGTATGATCCAAACTGCGGCTGAAACACCTGTCGATCAAGTGATCAAACATAAAAACAATCTGCAACTATTTTTCATAATCGATTAATTATTAAAAAGTCAGTTTTCAAGCAAAAATGCTAAACATTCCCCAGTTCCAGCTTCTAAATTGTGAGGATTTTCCTTATGTAATAGTAAACTGATAACATCTCCTTGTCCTGCAGGAAACTGTGATGGATATAATTCACAATTTTCTGGCATGTTGTAAACCAAACAACTGATCAATTAATAATAATAATAAAAGAAAGTGTTTTCTGACCTTTCGCCTCTTAGTAAAGAAAAAAGATGAGTGTCCCTAAGCAATCGATTAAAAATATCACATTATCATCCATTATTATTGGTTCAGTGCATCTCATCTCAGAGCTTTTTTTAAAATGAGAAACCTTCATTTGAGTTTTTAAAGGACATTCGCCCAAAGTTAAACTTTAATTTTACACGTTTTCCTGAAATGGTTGTAATTTTGTTGCTGTGAAGCCTCCACATCACATCATAAGACTTTTTTGATGACGTTCATCTTTTAAAAAACTGTTCTAGAAAACATGAAAATGGTGCTGCTATGTTTCACCTTCAAGCCCTTGTATACACAAGCTCTTTTACAGCAGTATCATGTTTAGACTTTCAAGAGAACAGTGTGATAAATTAATAACCAGTAACTCCTCTTAGCAGCTCAGATGTGAATTCGAGGCTCTGCTCAGTGGAATTTCATCTGATGTAACACAACAGCTACCCATTCATTTCTTTTCCTTCTCCGCTGAGATTTATATTTTGTGGTTTTAAATCTGTCCTAACCTTTACGCTGCAGCTGCTCGATTAACTGGAACACCAGTCGATGTCCAAACACTGTGCCGGCATTAGCACTCCCTCCAGGGTTATCAAAACCGTATCTGATTCAAAACTCCATTATGATTTTTCTATAATCAAAGAGACCCCAGAGGATTTAATGACTTTCTGTTTTATGATACAAGACTAGACTGTCCGCTGGACAAATCAAAAGAAAACAGGTAGAAAACTAAAGTCGTTCCCAGCTGTTGGTTTCCACAGCACTTTTTATAGTTCATGTAGATGCACTGCATTTATGTAGAGTCAGTGTGGGATGTGAGGACTAAATTGTGGGAATCAAATGTCAAAAAGTGACTCAGCACTCTCAGTGCAACTACTAACTGTTGATTCACTGCCAGGCCGAGCGGCTGGGCTAAGTGCACGTCACTCCTGAGCTGCCTTGCTTCGTGGTACTTCAGCAGTGCCTGTTAATGAAGAAGCACTGGGTGTCACCGCCCCTGGGGATTTGAATACTGCTGTTCTAAGTTTCTTTAACATGTGCAACATATTGACAATGAGATGGGAAGCAATAAATGTCAAACTGTGACTCAGACTCAGAAATGTTTGCTGAGCTGGTAACAGCTGATTCACTGGCGGGCCTGTTAGTAAGGCTAAATTTTTACTGTAGTTTGGCAAAGAAAAATGTGCTCAGGATTCCCAGCATGCCAAGGGCCCAGATTGTGGTTTAGGAAGCGTCAAAGATGTCTCCACCAATACAAGAGCAAATTCAAATAAACAGAAACGTTCTATTTTAGTACAAATAGTAAAATGGACAAAACCCTGCTCACAAAATCCATGGAAAGCACAACACACAGACACAGACACAGACACACACACACACACACATACAGCTTATTACAGTGGTAGAGCCCTTTCATCTAGACCATGTTTAACTCAAGCAGAATGTTGAAGTACCCTGGCTCCAAAAACATCTTTCATGTCATCAGAGAGTCTAATTTAATCACGGGACGCCATGACTAACACAAAAAATGATTGCTGTTTTTTTTTTTTTTTTTTTAAACAAACCAAGTCATGGACTGATTTGCAGCATCCTTGACCAACGAAAACCTAAGCTGCACATCAGAGGAAATCTTTCATGACACACGATTAGAGAAGTTGACGGCTCAGTTTTACCCCCAAAATTAAAGTTGGGATTAGTATGCAGCAAAGTAATTATGGCGACACAGCCATGCATGCAGACAATCACAGTTTATATCACAGAGCCAAAATAATCCTGCATGCAGACAGACACTCAATTAGATCAGTAACACACACATACACACACACACACACACACACACACGCAGAGTGTCTGGGTCGAACCACCTTTGCTGAGTCACTGGAAACATGCAGTCCCAAGAAGCTCATACAGAAAACTAGAGCAGCCTATTACATAAAGATAACTCAATAACACAGGATGAAACCTGACTAATACTGAAAAATAACAGCTTTTCTTGGCATCAATCGTCATCTCACAGACCACTACACACACACACACACACACACACACACACACACACTCACACAGGCAAACAGGCAGACTGGGCTGGTTTCACTTCAGCAGTAATGGCAACGTTCTCGGCATGAATGAATCATCAGAAACACAGTTATCTATTTGAGACTACAAATGAGGGCTGGTTGTTTTGCGACCAAAACACATACAGCCCCCCCCCCCACCCCTCACACAACCCCCACCCCTCACTCACTCTCTACCCCGTCTTTGCGCACTCAAGTCTGAACCTGCACGGTCATTTATCCTCCTCTGGACCAAAACACAGTCTGAGACTGACTTCATCCCATTACGTTACCAGCATGCCAACTGGAAACCATAGCAATGACACAACTAAGCAGATTTTGGGGTTTTTTCTTTTGTTCCCCCCATGTCTGAAAGGGGTGGGTGGGGGTGTGTAGGGGTGGCACTGGGTTCACTGGCATCACATGCATCTACGGTATTTCTCATTTTTATCCAGATCCACTCACAGTGACTGGGCAGAAAAAGGCTCAGTTTAGGGATCGAGCCTGTGTCCTTGCAGCCACAGGACAACCTCTTTAACCACATCATCCCTGCAACTCTTATCTTTGGTCACGTTTTCCAGTAATTATTTCACTGATAAAAGTACAGGCTGCACTCATTTCTGTAAAAGCTCATACACATTCGTTCTTGATCTGCTGGCGCATGTACAGTACATTTTCACAGAGAAAATAGGTTAAACAGGCACCTGCTGTTCTATCACCTTCATTAATCCCGTTACTTGGATAAAGACCGGACTTGCTGAAATCCCCTGACTGAACCTTACATGGCTCTTCTTATGTCAAGGTAGATTTAAAAGGACTGATTATTTAACGAGTTTATGCTGTCTCATGCCCTAATTTCTCCCAGACATTTCCCTTCCCATTACGCGCCATCAAAAACACTGCGCATAAAAGTAAACGTTCCGTTCCCGGAGGTTGGAGGTTGGATGCTTGGTTGGATGTTATTAAAAACAGGCACAAAAGAAAACCGATTGACACGGAGTAGTTTGAGGGTGAACGTCACGTCTGAGAAAAATCAGAGCTGGGAATAAAAACGGGCAAAATACGCAGCAGTCGCTCCACAGCATCCCACTCAAGAAACCCGCCGTCGCAAAAAAATAAAAAAAATAAACAGCAGAAAAAGATATAATACACACCAGTTGGTGGATTTCATAAACAGTTTACGTACCGTTGTGGATGATGGGTCACTTTACCGGAGAGTTGTGTGTCTAGAACCCGGAGAGGATCGTCCGCGATGCGTGTGCGTCAGGCGGAGACAGGAGGACAGAGGAGGAGATTTGGCACATTTGGAAAGGAACGCAACCTGCTGGCGGAGCGCAGCGCGCCGGGATGCGGCAACATCCGTCTGCAGACAGCCGACCAGCGGCGTGCGGTCTAACCAGGGAGGGGCGCACCAGGCTCACACACTGCACCAGCAGTAACTCATTCACTGCCAAGGCGGTGTGGGTGGGTGGACTGCTTTTGTAAGCAGAGGGCGAGAGCGAGCGAGAGAGAGAGAACAGCAGGTCTGTGCTGTGTGTGTGTGAGAGAGTGTGTGTGTGTCTGAGTGTTTGTGGTGTTATGCACCACATCTCAAAGCTTAATAAAAACATCTGCTGTCAGCCAATCGTCAATGACACGAGGATATTAACAACCGCGGCTTTATGTCGATCACAGGCGAAACGAGATTCAGAATAAAATTTAAAAAAAAACACCAATGCAGCAATTTAAAACATGTCACATTAAAATCACTCTTAACTGACAGTATGTGAAATCATAGGAATATTAAAGGGGAGTTAAAATAGAATACGCTCACTTCACTATTAACTCGATATGGAACGTTATTATCATGACAATACACACATTATGCTTCATATATTGCCTCTATAAAGGAGGGCCAGATGGGACCAGGTGTGTTAATATCACAGGTTACCCTGTACAGGTACCTGAGTGAGTAGGGCTTAACAAACCACCTGACAGGTAACTAGTCTTGGTTAAATTAATGCAGAAACGTGGACATTTTGCCCTGCTCTGGCACTGCAGGGAAGATCAGGCACTCACCAAAATCATGAAGGGAACCGGACTATGGAAACCAAAGTCCATGGGAACCAGGGCCTAAGGGGCCCCAACAGGACAAGTACATCCAGAACAACCCAGGGGCCTGGGGCAAAAATGGGGGCCACAGGTACCCTGCACACTTACACAACAAACACAAAAGTACCCAGAAATATGAACAACGTACACACAGGTGGAAGTGAATTAATAAAGACCCTAAAACTGTGTTTTAATGGTTTTCACATTTTGGTGTGAAAGAACTGGACTGGTCCGCACATAACCTTGACCTCAACCCGATCCAACATCTACAGGATGAGGTGGAACAGTCTGAGCCAGGCCTTGTCACACAGCATCAGTGTCGGACCTCACTAATGCTGCTGTGACTAAATCCCTGCAGCCAGGACCCAAAATCTGGTGGAAAGCCTTCCAGATGAGTAGGAGGCTCTTACAGCAGCGTATTAATGTCCATAGTTTTGCAATGAGCCATTCAACATTTACACAACTGCAATGTTTGTGTGTCAATAGTAGCTGTGTGATTGAGTATCATCCTAGTTATTAAAGAGAGAAATATAACAAACAAGAGCTGTAATCTGACCTAAACCAGCTCTGCAGTGATAACACTGATGGTTACTCACTGGATAATGTCCACACACAACACTGATAAGTTTGTTTAGTGGTTAACTTGGTGTCAAATTATGTGACACCAATGAGCAGCTCACCATCTCTCTCACTCTCTCTCCAGTCTTTGATACCTCTGTCTGCCATTCCCTATAATAAAAATAGCTTATAATTGATCATAAAAGTAAATGATGGCAATGTTTACACTCCAGTGTGTGTGTGTGTGTGTGTTTTCAGGGGGTTGTTGTTGCCAAGTGTTGCTGTTGAAGTGTTAGATGCAGCAGAATGGCAGCTGGTGCAATGTACTCGTAGGATCGGGTGGTGGGGGGGGGGGGGGGGGGGGGGGAAGGGGGGGGGGGGGGGGGGGGGGGGGGGGGGGGGGGGGGGGGGGGGGGGGGGG
>JBBMJY010000021.1:21461843-21472092 GCA_037833715.1 Toxotes lorentzi | reverse complement strand
CACACACACACACACACACACACACACACACACACACACACACACACACACACACACACACACACACTCTCTCTTCCTCCCATTCCTGCTGCGACAAGGTGAGAGAACAGAAATGCTGTGTCACACTGTGGGTCAGTTACACAGCAAAATTAAAACCTTGAGTGCTGTAACAGCCAACACAGCTGAGTCTCATCCCATGATGGTGATTTTACACAGTGCCACTGAATACGTGAAATAAGTTTGCTGGGTCTGATAAATCACCAACATTAGCCATTACGAGCATAACACACACGAATCTCTGATGAACTGTCGGCAGTTGAGTTCCATCGTTGGCAATGAAGACGTCAGGATTTGACAAGAGCGAAGAATGCCTGGAACAGAGAAAGAAGAAATCCCTGGTTCTGCTGCATCGATTTTGACCCTTTATTTTTTTTTTTATCAGTTCATTGTGAGTCTGACAATGTACTCTTTTAACAATGTGCTGATAAGGTAGATCCCCTGACACAAGAACAGCACCCGCTTTAAAATATAAAGCACTGACTGAAGTAATAAATGCTTGTGCACCAACACCACAAATAGTCAGGAAAACAGATTAGAAAGAAAATTATATCCACGTCCTTCAACAACAACAAAAAAAAAGCAGGCAAAGAACACACACTGTACATTACTTTGTCATACAGTGGAAAATACAGATGCTGCATCTATAATTTAAAGATAATAGAGAAATCTGATGGCATTGAGGACAATGGAGGTTATTAAGTTCACTGTGTTAGTGTGTTAATTGTGTTAAGTGTTTACAGAACAGTACAAGAGTGGAAAACATAATAAAAAAAACAAAACAGAACCAAAGGTTCAGTTTAGGAGCTCTGGAACATCAGGCAGAAAGCAGCGGACATGAGGAGCCAACACTCCTCCTCCTGGCACAGGGGAAAAGAGCCTCCAGCTTCCCAGCCATAACTTCTGCTGCCACTGTGCTCAATCGATTCCATCGAGGCAATCTAGCAGAGCTTAACAGTGATGAAAATGTCTCCTTCTCACCATCCAATATAGAGATTGACACAGGAAGAAATAGTTCAGAGGAAGGAGGTGATTGGCGATGGGAATACAAAGGAACAATGGTGCCATAAAAGTGAAAACGGCAAAGTTATTAGACGAGTTTTTTAATCTGCCCTTCTGCTGTGTGGCTTCAGAAAAATCGTACAACATGTCAACATATTATGAATGTGTTGCACATTGTACATGTCTGATGAAGGACGTGTGTAACAGCTGCAGCTATTTTTCCAAACCTGAGTCTTTCAGTCTCTCATTTCTCCGTCAATGTTCTTATTCATTCAAGAAACCAGAGAAGAAAAAAAGAGAACAAAGCATCAAACCAAATATTTTGATATTCTCAGCTTGAACACAGGAACTTTTATGATCTTTCACTGACAACGTTTTTGTCAGTTTTTGAATTGAATAAATTCATTTCAGCTTCCTCACAATTACCAGTGTTTTCTGAGGTTTTTTTTATTTTGACACTTTTTGTTTTTTGCTTCCTGTCTCTGTGACACATGCTTTGGTCTACCTGTACACAGCTCATCATGCTGCCTCACAGTCTTACAAACGGTTGATGGAGGATCACTTGGTTTGTTGCAACAGATCTTCCTGCTAGTGCAAGTAGTATGAATGAATAAACAAAGTTTAAATTATTAAACAGAAATTAAATAGAAAAAAAAACCCTCCAACAACTTGCGCAATCAGATCTTCAGACCTTGAGTGTCTACAGCAAAATTCATGAATTACTAACAAAACATTTACTACGTTCTACTGAGGAAATTAGACTAAAGATATTAAATTAAATAGTTCATTATTATATTGCCTTATTTTACACAGCTTTGAGCAGGTATCATTTCATCTTTTAATCATCCGCACACCAGAATACTTCAAGGGTCTGTCAAGCCACTTAAGGGATGAGTCAAAATCTTGATTTTAAGTAAATTGACAGATGCAGTTACAAATCACAGTCATGTCATCGTCCACAGGTATACAGAGACAGTGCTTTCATAGAGACTTTCCCTCTCACTTATACATTCAACCTTCTTTTCAACATGAATGTAATGGTACATGTTTTAAAGTTTAGAGCCAAAGTGCAAATACTGCTGTGACCTGGGAGCAAGTTCATGTTAGAGAGGAAAATGTCAGGAACTGAAATGATATAAGAACTGAGGAGAGAGATAGATAGGAGGGATTTTTGTAAAGCAATTAAAGCCATCTACTGCTCAGACTTTATGTGTAAAAATATTACTTTAAGCCCAGAATGATGATGTTGAGAAAGAAGGGCAAGAAATAACAGCAATGAGAGCTCACAGGAGAGGTAGAAGGGTTTTTCTTTACTTCCAGATAAGCATACATTTCAGCAAGTAGTGGAGGAAGATTTAGGAGAGGGATATCACACAATGGAAAGAAGAATAAATGAGGCACTGCTTCCTAATATGCAGCAGTCTCAAATCCCATTCATGGGCGCACACGTTCAAAATACTGAAGTTTCCTATCCATTATTTCTATTTTCAAAGATAAGGTTTTTGAATGGCCATTTGGAGAACTTTTACATTAGGCATTAAAGTAATGATTACAAGCTCAATGTTAACACTTCAGCACGGGTTAGGATAACATCTTATCAGAAGTTCTTATAAGTATCTAAAGGTCTGCTGAGTCATAAAACACACACACACACAAAAAAAAAATTTAGTGGGGCTGATATGGTGGCATAATTTGAATAAAAATTGTGCATGATGGACCAAGCGACTGTGATTTTTAGGGTTTGCCCGTCCCATCAAACCCTATCACCCCAGCATCCAGCACCGGGTCCGGTGATACACCTGTAGGTGCGCTGCGGCTATTTTAAAAGGTTGAAATGAGCCCCAAGTGCCCACAATTTTTTTTAAAAGGCTAATAGACAGATTTACACATTTTTGACCTAAAGCCACACATTTACAGCCACACAGCTGCATGAATATTTGATATGGAGCCTCTATTGAGATACTACAAGCTGTAGTGTCCGTGGCATAAAGCCGTGTACACAGCAGCTAACACAGCACAGGTTCTAACTTGTGGATAAAACAGGAGTGTACTGTTGCTTGCTTCAAAAAACAAACATGACAGACTACAATATCTACAATATCTTAACAGTAATTCAATGAATTGTCATTAACTTTTGTACAGACATTCATGGTGCTCTGAGGATGAATCCTGACTTTCTTTAGAGCCACCGCTACAAGGAGTTTTTACTTATTTCTTTCAAGTTTTTAGTGAATTATCTTGACAACTGGATGTTTGCTATAAACAAACAAGTCCTCCGTAAGATTACATGTTATAAATCTGACGATTCTTTAATTTTTGCTCTGGCGCCATCATCAGGTAAACATTTTATTTTTTCCAATGCTTTGTTTACAATATATTTGCATAAGTAATGACAGTTCCATCAGCCTAAGCTGTACTCCGTGTTTAGTGCTAATCAGCAAATGTTAGCATGGTAACATGCTTGTCTAAGATGGCCCACATGGTGAATATTATATCTGCTAAAGCATGCTAACATTGTCAACACATACTGTGACCATTTAGCTCAAAACACCAATATGCCCAAGTACAGCCTCACAGAGACTCTAGCACTGCCATAGACTCTTATTCTTAATCCAGTATGAGTAAGGCTAAGGGTAAGGGCTAGGGTTTCCACTTTCACTGTAAGACATAGGCACACTGGCTAGGTGTTTTGGAGCAGCACCTATGTCAAATGAACAGAAAAACTATGCTGAGAGGCCCAAATATATTTTTTTCTGGAAATTAGGTTTGAAAAAAGTGGTGGTCTTGAACACAAGACAATTACATGTTCATAACTTCAGATATTCTTTTTGAATGGAGAGAGTACGTGTAACAAGAGTGCTGCATTATGGGTGTTTGTAGGCTTAAGGATGCTAGGCTAGAGGGCTTCACAGAAAAGCCATCTGCAGTCAGTCTTTCCGATTTAGTCAGCCCTAAAAGTGTTAAACCTGCGGGAGGTTGTGAGCTGATGGAGTCTCCAAACGTCTTTACTGCAGAAATAAACGAGGGAGAAAAATCTGTCAAACAGCCAAAACTTACAGCTGTCAGAGATGATGAACTCAGAAAGACAGTCTGAAAAATGAGAGTGAGAGAGGAACTCAGTCAGCTGGTTAGTGACTACACCCACTGAGATAGTGACCTGCCCACAGACGTCTGACTGTGAGCTATGACCAAAGCGCCAACTTTTACTTTCTCTGTGAGGATATCGGATGTTTTCACATCAGAAAAGAAGACGAAGACAGCCCCAGATATTTTCTAGTCCTACCACTTGGATTTTAGAAACAACATCCTCTTTAGTAGTAACTTCAAAGTTTATCAGACAAAAACCTAAATAAAAACGTTTCTCCTCAGGATCATTTCTCAACTGAACCTCCAGTTTCATCGAAAATATGTCCACTTACGGAGCAGGACAAAAACTCTAAACCTCCTCCCTGCGATTTTCGTCACGCGTCCTGTCTGTCCTCCTCCACCAGCCCACTGTCTTCTTTGACCTCAGTCATAATATTTCGATAAAGGGCACGAAACCTCTTTAACCTTTCATCTTTGACACCTCCAGGATCTTCCAAGTGTCATCCCACTCAGGCAGGAGTGGCGAGGTTGCTACAGCAACGGCCATGAAAAGACACGGTCCCTAGACACCGGTGCAAATTGGCTCCACCATCAAATGTGAATCTTTAATCACTCTGTGCCGCCCCCAGGCCAACTCTCACCTCTACCACATCTACGTCAGACAATGCTATGGAGATAACACTCCCTTGTGTGTGTGTGTGTGTGTGTGTGTGTGTGTGTGTGTGTGTGTGTCTGTGACCGTGTGTGTGTGTGTGTGTGTGTGACCATGTGTGTGTGTGTGTTCCTGTAAATGCTCAACACACAGGTTAGGCTGAAGGAAACTGATCATTTGTGGGGAAAAATAAGATTTTCTAATGAACTAAAAAGTCTTTTTCTTGAATGATTATGATTTAATGATTTTACAGCTGCTAGTGTGCACCATGAGGGCAGCTACAAAAGCAAAAGTCTGCCCATTTTAATGAGGATTTTTCTAATTAGCAAAGGTAGAGCTGCAACCTGGAATTATTTTTTCTGAGCAATAAATTCCCTTTATTTCGGCACCATTGTGCATGAGCGCTTTTGTTTCTGTAGGTCACATATACACACAGAAAAGTTAAAGAGGAAAGCCTCATCTTAGCAGTATGCCGTGCTTCAGGACTGTGCAGCAGAATTATAAAACAATGTCCACCCTGCAGATCGTTCTGGAAGGTTCTTATTAAGGCTTGGATGTCTATAGTCTTTCATGAGCCCTGTGTGACTAAGCCATCTTACTGAGCTCAACCTGTGTGTGTGTGTGCGTGTGTGTGTGTGTGTGTGCATGTAGGAGGAAGGACACACACGTAATGATTACTTCGAGTTTATTCCCACTGATTCTTTTCCTTTTCTCTCCACCCACATCTACTTCAACGAGCGAGGGAGAGCGAGAGTAAGAAAGAAAAGAAAGATGGATGTTTCTCTCTTCAAAGGATCTCTGGACCTTTGGGACGTTAAAGCCTGTTTCCCATAAACCAGCTGCAGCTATAGTCTCAATTAGTCCCAGTTTTCTCAGAGCTTGGTTCAATTCGCTTCATAAACATCTTCCGTCAATTGAAAGGAAATTAATTTGAGAAACTATCTTGATAAGTGTAATTATTAAGGCAAAGTGCCAAATATTTCCTGGTTCCATGATTTCAAATGTGAGGATTTTCAGATTTTTCCCTTTTAAATATGTTGTTTTATGGTTTTTTTGTTGTTGTTTTCTTTTTTATGTGAGGGTGTCACTGTGGGGTCTGGACAATTGTGACGGGTATTTTACACTATTTTTGAAGTTTTACAAACCAATCTACCAACAATCAATTAAAAAATGATCAGGTTGTTAATCTCTATTAAAATCACAGCCGTGTGTGTGTAACTTTTTTAAAAACAGGACTTTAACTTGAAATGGAGTCTTTTGAAAGTTTTGGTATTAATAATTTCACTTCAGTAAAGAGTCTGAGTACCTAAAGGCTTTTCTGTAAATCATCTGTCAAAACAGATACACTTGGTGAGTGGTTTGTGCTGCTGCTGTACTGCGTTACACTGGCAGGTGTTTCTAATACTCAGTACCCTCACTGATATAAACGGGGAAGACAAAATATTAGAAATATCTTTCAGTGAAAGAGGGATATATATTTAATCCCCTCAAGGCTTCTATTTAAATTCAAATCTTCTGCTTTCAATGCGTTATGAACTTGTGAACTATACTCGTTCAAGACCTGCAGTTTCCCTATGAGCACATACAATAAAGCTTTAGGGGAAATAAAATAAATAATAAAGAGACTCAAACGATATGCTTAGTCAAAATGAATACACTAAATAAAGTACCTCAAGTCGGGTCAAGTGACTGAATGCTTCTGTAATGTTTCCTGACACGTTCCCTCGGGTAAGAATGCAAGATAAGACTTCATTTCACTGCTTCCTGTCCCTTTTCTTTGATAAACATGGAAACTTTTTTTCCCCACACCGTGCATTTCCTTCACCTTCCACATCTCTGACAGCTTTGGCAAGAACTCCTTTTGAAACATGACGCGAACCAGCAAATTTCAAAACCAAACCAGACAAAGTTAGATTTCTGGAGAAATAAGCTCAAACCACAACGGGAGACAGGATTTTCAATGACTTACAGCCATTTTTGAAATAAGGAAACCAAGTGAGAACTCGGATACAAACTCCATGAAACACAGTATGCACACAGGCAATTTTTAGATAAATAAGCACACGCACACGCACACACACACACACACACACACACTCTGTAAATGCTTTTGTGAGTTCAGTGTGCCAGGGTTAATCAGAGTAAATCACTGACGCTAATCCATGGCCTATCTCACCCAGTCCTTGCCTGGGTATTTGTGTGGGCTGCCTGTTCTGTGTCAGTGTGTGGGAGTTTGTCTGTGAGGCTGTTTGGGCTTCACAGGGAATACAGCTCTTACACTCAGTTGCCTGTTTATTAGGTACACTTAACTAAAACTAAGGCAGTCTAATACAACTTTGCTGCAGTAAATCCTCCCTTCACGAAGGTTATAATGTTTAATTTTTTTGGAAACAGTGTTAGAGAAGTGAGAAGTTTAAGTTTTAGCTAGGTGTACCTAATAAACTGAGTGTAACTGCTGTTAGATTTGTCATCTGTATGTGTGTTTCTTTGTGGGTGTGTGTTTAAAGAGTAAGAGAGAACAGACTGAGCCACTGTGCAGAAATATAAAGTCATTGCATTACACTGTTTCAACACTAGGGGCCACTGTGTAGCATTTGTTATGGAGGGATGTCCATGTAAAAAGACAGTACACAATAAATACAATATATACAGAATATGCGTGCTTTAATAAAAAGCTTGTATTTAATGACTATCCTTTGAATCACATTAAGTCTCTGACAAATGTTAGAGGGGAACATGATCAGCCTTTCAAACTGAAAAGAGTGATTGTGTTTCTTACTGTACTGAACAGCCTTGTCAACACTCTGCTACTAAATACCCCCATTAGATGAAAAATGATCACAGAAACTATGAAGGAGAATTTTAGATCTTTAATCAATAAACAAAGTCTGCTCATAAATTTCTCTGACTGTATCATCTGAATTTATTTTCAGCTGTGACACAGTAATCCAACATTTTCATCCAGATTTAAATCTACATTGAACAAAATATAAAAGTTATAAAGGATGTTCGTCCATTTTATTAAAGTAAATAAGTATTACCAGTCAAAATATACTAAAACCATCAGAGCACGGTCACTGAAGATGCTAAAGAACTCAGAAATATAAACACTGGAGTCGTACATTTATTTGGCATTAGATTTGGCTCCTGAAGGTTTAAAATTAAACGTGCAAGGAGAGAAAAACACTGAATTCATACAAAGCTGTGGACAAACCACCGTAATACGCCAATCAAGCAGTAATTTTATCTCTGATATCGGTCAAAACCAGTAAATCCCACTGATGATGACTCACACTGTACTTTGCCACACTTTGCCAATACGACATGAAAAGACTGTTGTAAACACTTCTCATTCCACACAAGTACAGAAGACTTTGAAAATGTTTATTGAAAACCAGTGTACTGTGAAATTTGAAGACATAATTAAACTATTCTAGTTAGGTTTCAACAGCTTGTTGTGCAGTTTTGAATAATAGAAGAAATGTTGTATCCTGCCCTTTGAATAACACCCTGACAGGCCGAGATTAAATTGCTCTTGTTACTTAGGTAGCATTAACACAAGGAGACCGCAAATCTCGTATTGAAAAATAACCCGAGCTCTGTTTGGATCAAACAACCATTTTAAATTGAAGACTAACCAGTTCAATTAACTAACAACTGCCCCACAGAGGAAACAACACATTCATGAGCAGAGGGTAGTTATGTGCATCGAGAGAAATCAAGGACAAGCCGTGAAAGACTTAAATGTCCCGTCACTCTGGGCTGCAAAAAGAGAAATACAACAAAAAAAAATGACACTGAAAATTTCAAAGGGCTGACAGCACAAAAGCAGAAAGTAATTTGTGAAGAAAAGAAATTGGTTGTAGGGAGCTGAAGGCCTTGGTTGGCACAAAAAAAAACAAAACCATTGAACTAAATCTCTCTGTTAATTCTTTAAGAGCAGTAAATGATTATTTTCTCCTCTACTATGGATATATTTTGGACATTAACCTTCGAATGTTCTCTCAGATTTTAATAAAGTGATTGTAAGTCTGTAAAACCTGAATTTGAGATGTCAGAAAAGGTTTGTTGTTTCTTTCAACACCCTGACTCACGGTCGCACAACCGGAGTCTGATGCCGTTCCAGCACTGAAACTGAAATTGGTGTCTCAAGTGCACCTCAGCTACTGGAGACAGAGAGTAGAGCATAATCAATACTGTCTATTCAGGCAGACCTTATCAGCGAACCAATCGGCCCGCATTTCCAAAATCAGCCGAGAGGATAGCGAGAACTGTTGCTGCCGTTTTCCCCCACAATGGAAGTTTTTCCGTAGCAATGTGATCCCCTTATCTATTTCTGCACTGCGGCCATTGGATTGCTCTCCATTGAAGCGCTATTGATCTGCGTTGTGTACTGTGCTGAGAAAAGCGGCGTATAATCAATACTCCCAGCCTTCATCCTCGGTCCTCAGGCCTCAGCCACCTCACAGCGTTAAAAAGGGACAAGGCATTTTCATTTATCTCCCTTATTAGTTTGGGAAATCACATTGTTACTTCTCAGGTACAAGGTACTGTATATGTATGCTGAGTGCTAACACACGGCACTATAATGTGTTACCATAACTGTTCAGAATAACATGAAGTTTTATGACAGCCACACTATGTAGATTTTGATTGTAATGAGTTCTGACTGCACTTAAACCTGCATTTTCAACAGGACGACCACAGCAGTAAACATCCAGGGACAAAGATGTGATATAACAAAATCGGTCTGCACTAGAGGGGGATTCAGCATCACATCAGCAGGGACGACGCTTGAGGTCGCTGGACACTGAACCAGTTACACTTCCAGGACGTCCGGTCTGACCGCTATGCCACCAATGCTATTTTACATTACAGGACAGTGCCTTTAGAAATCATGTCATTGAGTTAAAAAGACAATCTAAGAAAAAAAAAAAAAAGTGTGTGTATGTTCCCATCATCCTGCGTTAAGAATTCAAATGTTAATGTCCTCATGTTACAGTATGGAGAAGACCTGAGGGAATTACACACTAAACTATCCGAGCGTTTCATCAGCAGCTATGTCAATAAGCAGCAGTTGTAAGCACAAATGAAGGTGACTCACAGTGGTTCACGGGGGGCGGAGGAGTGTTTCTTAGTAAAAGTGACCGAGAGGGAGAGACCAGATAACAGATGAGTGAAAAGAGCCTAATGATATTTATTGTTTCACAGGAATTTCTCTGTTTCCTCTGAAGGTATTTGCTTCATTTAACAACTGTGATGAAAAATGCTGTGTCACTGTCTGCTGACTGCTGCTGCTGCTTAGCACTTGCCATCAGTGCAGTGATAATCTATCCTTTGTTTGTGTGTTTCCTTGTGTGTGTGTGTGTGTGTGTGTGTTTGTGTGTGTGTGTGTGTGTGTGTATGTGTGTGTGTGTGTGTGTGTGTGTGTGTGTGTGTGTGTGTGTGTGT
>JBBMJY010000021.1:21416538-21442022 GCA_037833715.1 Toxotes lorentzi | reverse complement strand
GGGGGGGGGGGGGGGGGGGGGGGGGGGGGGGGGGGGGGGGGGGGGGGGGGGGGGGGGGGGGGAGGGGGGAGGGGGGGAGAGGAGAGGAGAGGAGAGGAGAGGAGAGGAGAGGAGAGGAGAGGAGAGGTTTTGTCTTTAATGACCTGTCGGGCCTCTGTTCTGGAGTTCCCGCTCTCTGCGGTCCAGCTCTGCAGCTTTTCTCTCCAGCTCCTCCTGCTGCCTCAGCAGGTTGACCTGAGCTGCAGCAGCAGCTGCCTGAATAAGGAGAGTGAGAAACACTTGAGTCAACAAACACACTATATGTACAGGAATCTATCTTAGTGATAGTAGCGCAGAAATATATCAGCAAGTCACATTACACATAACATGGTACAGACACAACAGGACTTTGCACATATTGCAAATTGCACATAAGGCAAAACATTATCAGCCTGCATTTCAGTACTTTACATATTTAACCTCTGAGACAGGGATGAACCCCTGTAAGCTATTACAGAGCCCACATGTGTGTCAGTCTAAGCATTTTCACAACTGTTTATGGAGACATACCTGCTGTTACCGCTTGTTAATCTATGTATCTAAAAATACATCATATCTGATGTCTGACTTGGCAGAAAAATGAAGGACACAGGTGATCTGTAGTGCTAAACATCATTATCTATTGTCTATCTATCTATGTAAATAGATAGATAGATAGACAGATATAGATATAGATATAGATATAAATATAGATACACACACAGACACACACATCAGATGTTGTTGAGCTCTGTAATTTTATGTCCAAGTAAACAACTGTTAAGCAAACATAACAACCTTAATAATGCAGCACTGCCATGGGCCAAACTAGCAAGCAATTCCATATATTATCTCTCCAGATCTCTTAAAAACAAGGTGTGGTTTGGTTTATACCTTTTAGGGGTCATCACCATTCTCAGAAGAAAGACAAATGAACTCCCTTCGTGTTTTGTTGGTTATTTTGTTTTTTGAATTTGGTTATTTATTTAGCCTCCTTTTGACTTTCTGTTTGTTTTGTCACCTTGTACACACCTCTCTATGTTCACCATGTATTCTTGTGGGTTCATTGTGTTCTGTGTTGTTTTTGTACTGGCTTTATTTTGTAGAAAAGTGAAGCATACAGCTGTACCAACGGTGTGAACAATAACTGCAACAAGAGTACAGCAAAGTATTTGACACCAGATTCAGGGGAATTACTGTCCCTTAATCAACTTTAACAGGGTATTTTTCAATTGCAGCAGATACATGGAGGGTTTGGGAGAGTTTTTGGTCTCCACTAATACGTGACTCACCTGTGGACTGGGCTCTGTAGATGGCTGTAACACAGCAGGCTGGTAGGGAGAGGTGGAGGCTGGAGTAGTTTGAGTAGCTAGGCCATCCTGAAAAATAATAAGAAAACAGATGACAGTGACTGTGAGGAGATGAGAAAACAAGGCCAAGACTAACAAAAAAATTAAGGAAGACAATGCAATGAAAATTAGGGAGAGTGAGAGGAAGCAGGAGGAGATTAAAACCAAAACATGCAGGCAAAACAGCGAGGAGGGGATGAAAATCAAGATCAAACAAGAGGAGAAAAAATTCAAAACAAAAAAAAGAAAAGGCAAAGATGAACAGGCTGAAGAAAGATAAAGACAAAGCGAAGAGCAAATAAGTCAGACTAAAAATTACAGTGGTAAAGAAAAAGGACAAGAAAAAACATGACGACAATGACACTGGTTTCAGATGTCTTACTGTGGGGACAGGGAAAGGGCTGTACTGGTCAACTGGTTCAGTGCTGGAGTTCGTCATTTGTGTGACCGAAGGATCCTGGAAAACAACAAAATGTGTCTTAATTATAATGTAATCATCATATACACAAACTATAAATGAAACAGTCAAGACAAAAATGACAAAAATGACAACTGACATCTTTGTCAGTACTAGTATATGTCATCTGTAACTGCTAGTATTGGTCACACTGGGTAGGTAGAAATACCTGAGGTGTAATATTGTTTGTCCACACAGATGAAGACGCTTACTGTGAAACATCTGTCTCAAGTTTACAAATAAACGTAAAAGAGACAATTCTGAAGCATGTTTCAGAGAGCGAAAGCTCTTTTTTTTTTTTTTTTGCCTTTGAATTTTTCTCTTGCAGACTGCCCCTGACCAGTACCTGGAACGCAGCTGCTTTAAACATTAGTCGGTCTTAAAATGTACTCTGAGCCTTGATATTTAACCTCTGAAAACCACACAAGAAAAATGACTGCTGTTTATCTTATCTTCAGAAGAGCTCTCCTGTAGGAACTTTCATTTCCTGAAAGACTGATGGTAAACTTTAACTAAAAGTCTAGTACCATGTTCTGACCAAAGAAAGTGAAGTACAATAACATCCAGCTATTGTTGCAATAACCCTTAAAGGCCCTGATGAATCATTACTTTAGAAGAACTAATTTCTTAACAGGACTCAGGCACGGACCAGCACTAAACATTAATTGACCCTAGTGGTTTCTGTGTGATCAAAGACCTCACAATTAGTTTAACTATATTTAACTGATACGAGAGGCCAAACATGCTGAGTTGGAAAAGTGAAAGTCTGGAAAAAGCAGATTTTGCCCAGAATTTTTGTGAAGGAAACCGGCGGAAGGCCACCATTTAAACAAATACTGTAAGCCGCTAACAACTGTAGCTGCAATGATCAGTCAATGAATCATCAGAAAATTAATCCCAAACAATTTTGATGATTGAACCTATTGAACAAACATAGAACTGTGCCGATTTCCCCTGTAAAGGTACAAGTTAAGAACAAGAACCTCACATGATAAACCAACACGTCGCCTACTGGTCATGTGATTACAAGTGTGACCTCACTTACAATCACGTATCTGCTCTTGACACACCTGTAAACATTCCCAGCAGGAAACAGAGGGATGTAACCATTTCACTCCTCAATACTTGGCTTTATGGGTCAAAAAAAAAAAATCTGGTTCAATAAACAGTAAAAAAACAACTGATCATATGCTTTTGAAATCTAAAGCAAGTTTCAAATGATAATGATGACATCTTTTAAGAGGGGAATCTTTGTTGATCACCGCAGCCTATGGAGATATTCAAAACCTATCATGCAAAATGTGCTTACCTTATGTAAAGGCAGGACAAATACCCTGCTGGGTCACAACTGAGGTACTGCTTGTGCCTTTTGATGGCGCAGTGCAGATGGCAGTGGAAGACGACTATAACCAAAGTGATGACAAACACTAAGCCTCTCTGAAATAAGAATTAAGCTGGGACAAGCCAAAACAAGGGAACACCATGTTTCACCATAAACGCACAAGCAATTCTCCATTAATGTTAAGTTCTACAATGGTCAGGTCTTAAAATTTTACTAATAAGAACCTAAAAGACTGTAAAAATTAATTTGGGATCAAATCAGCACGATGTCCTGGCCTAAATGTCTCTGTACCAGGAAACAGGATTTGCTGTGATAACATTTGAATACCTAGGTGTGGCTGTTGTCCTCATTTCATAACTGCAGTTGAATATCGCCACTTAACAGATTCAGCCACTCTTCATATTGCATACCACAGGCCTACAGTGCTACAACTGCTGCTATACACAGTCATAAAAGTGCACTTTAGATGGGTGAGGAAAAAACACCACATTTGACTTCAAGGTCACAAAGGGAGCACCTGTTCAATCAGTTTTATATGTGTTGTTATTATCCTGAGATTACGTCAAAAGTTGGCAAAATATTAACTACTTTAGTGTAACCACAGACTGCAGACTTGTATGCATTTAACCAGTTGATAGTGAAGTGATTTGCACTACAGCATAGACAGCATACACATATTCCAGCTGCTACTAGGTTATTTATTCAGTCACTTCCACACCCCGCAAACAAACAGTGGTCTCCTCTGACGTCAGGGCTATTGTGCACCTGATATAATAAAAGTGTGACTCTGCACTACTGTAAAAGTGACTACATTATGCAATATCACTGAAATCATAAATGTTTTCATACATTCTTAATTTAGATTTTTAGCGTGATGTGGGTAATTTACCATAAGATATGTTATACTATATGTGAAGCCCAGTCATTAATTTCTCATTGTAAGTTTCAAGCTGTTTCTGAACTAAGCTGAATTCCTCTACATTTTGTACTGGACAAATTATGTGAGCCTGTTTTTGAAAGACCGACTGACAGCAAATGTGTTTAACGTAGTGCTAAAACCCAGATTAGATGTTATCTTGTATAGTGTTCAGAGACACTGCACCTTGGATGTCTGAGCTGCTCAGCAGGCAAAGCCACATACTATAGACTGTCCATGGTAACTAATGCGTTCAAATACAATTCACCTTTTATACTGTATGTCAGTCCCTTTCCACATTTTTGAGGAAGCTTCTCGTGACTAAAATGACATGCCTCTAACACTCGATACACGATCTACTGCAAATTTTCAATTTAAGCTAAAACATACTACATAATAAGAAAAGCTGGAGTAAATATAGATTCATGCCTAAAGCAGAAAAGTGTGTTTGTGTTTATGGCTTTGCAGCTACAAGTAAAAAGCAGGTCATATCCTTGAGAAAAACTACATTCGTGGAACTTAGACTCAAAGTTTTTTTTGTTTAGAGAACAAGAAGATTGTAATAGAAGTAGTAATAATAATAATGATAATAACGTTAATAATTAATAATAATTTGGGAGTTGACATTGCAAATTTAAAAAAAAAAAACTGGTGGACATGGAGTTTGAAAGAACTGGGCATTTACTAGACAGGTCTAACTGCTGCACTACAGCTACATTATGGGAAATGCAGGATCCACCGTTTTCGAAGCTTGACTCATGTTAGGCCAGTCAGGATATCACAGGATATCTTAAGGTTTTGGATTTTGATGTTGTTGTTTTTTTGTCTGTTTGCTTGTTTTTTGTTATAAATAATTTTATATCATTTGATATTTTCCATGCACGTAAGCAAATCCTTTCCTCTGCAGGTGAGACACTTTAACATTGAATCATGTTGTGTTGTATGACCTACTTCTGAACACTAAACAATACAGACTTGTTGTTCAGATCCAACGATCCAGATTCAATATTTTCTTAGGACACAAAGACGTTACAGAGCTTTTTATAGATTGAATGGACTTCTAGGCTACATCCTGTTGGTTAGGAATTCAAGGAGCAGCACCAATACATTAGAAAGCCTGAAAAGACTGTACTTATAACTCCACAGCATTTATCTGACCACTTTAGTTACAATTAAGATTTTTATAAGATTTTACATTTGAAAAAAAAAAAATGATAAGGTCATGAAATACAACACATTCTTAAAGATTAAATCAGTGTTTTCCAACCACTTTGATGTGATGAATTACAAATAAGCAGTGTCTAGCTGGAGCCATTGTAATGTGCAATAATGTGAGATGTACATCTGAATTTTTTTTACTCATAATCGAGTTCTTCTAAATTCTTGGTATTGGTACAGTTACTTATGTAGAGAATCTGAGTACTTCTTCCACTGGAATGCAGGTGATATTACAGATTAACTCCAAAATCACATAAAATCACATCCAACCCTTCGAAAGTGAATAGTATTAACAGATATAGTGTGGCAGGAAAAAAAGGTTTGACACACATTCCTAACTGGCTACAGTTTAACTTCCTGCAACTAAGCTCAAAGGAAACCTCGCCCACTTTTCCTACCACAGCTTGCTGATTGGTTGATGCCCTGTCAATCAGCCATATTTAGCAAATGGCTTTCACGAGAGAAGAAATAGATCCCGCCCACCACATCCTCCCAACAAGTTTCCTTTAACGAATGATATGTCAGTTACCAGGCTCGACTGTGCCTTAGCAGCTACTCAACCAAATCTAACACCATACACACTTACATTGAAAGGGTTCTCGCTGGCGGGATCTGCGAACGGGTTGCTATCATATCCCGACATTTTGAAAAGGCTGCGGTGCTGTTTTATCCTCTCTGAGCGGGGAATAAACAACAAACTCTTCTCTGTCGCTCGAGTTGCCTCCCCTATCCACTTCCTCGAATGAAGTTGACAGCGCATGCGCACTTAGACAGTTCGAAAACGACGTGTACGTCAGTTGACACACATAGCGGTCGCGAAGCAAAGGCGCCACCTGTGGCTTTCATTTCAGTGATGTGATATTTGACTGTCATTTCATTCTTCTGAAAGTGAAATGCTCTATTTCTGTATCACTCACATGATGAATAAGTCATCAGAACAAAAGTTAAATGATATCCACAACCAAGTAGCATAACTCTTCAAAAGTATAGCTCTGTAAGGTGGTTGCGAAGCAACAGTGAGTCGGTTACCTAGGTTACAAGGGCGACGGGTGACGAAGGTCAAGTGAAAGATGAATGTGTTTCAGAAAAAGTTTAGCAAATTCAAACACTAGTAATTTTGAATAAAGATCTAATCTTGCTTATCCCATACTACTGTTTTTTAGTAGCCTTTAGCAAATATCATT
Organism: Toxotes lorentzi; assembly: GCA_037833715.1. Classification (NCBI taxonomy): domain Eukaryota; kingdom Metazoa; phylum Chordata; class Actinopteri; family Toxotidae; genus Toxotes; species Toxotes lorentzi. Next base: position 21,435,538 of record JBBMJY010000021.1, on the reverse strand, counting down.
TTATATAAGATGATGTAAGATGTCTGGGGCCTAACCTGAATGCTGTGGATGTTTTTATACACCAGAGAATATAACTACAAATTTGAAAACGGTTTTAGAATATAGAAAGTAAACCACAGGAACATTTTTATTTTTTTTCAGAGACTCATGCTAAAGAGGAATTGCATTGAGTTACACAACCTACTGAAACGGATATTAGCCCGGACGTGATGTCGCGCCTTAGGCTCTCTGTTCAGTTGCATCTTGGGAAATGTAGGAGCAAGTTTTTTTGTTTTTTTTTTTTAACGCTTGACCATAATACACCCGTAAATGTTAGGATGACTCAGCCTCTGCTGCACTGATTGCACTGTGGTCTCTCACTAGTCTCTAAACTTAACGAAAGTACTCCTTTAAGGCACACAGTGGCTAATATATGTGCAGCTTGTGATGTTCCACACAAAGTCTACAGTGGCCATTGTGAATATCATAGCAGTCCACTGTGATATAAATTCAAGGGCATACTACAAATGATTACATATAATAACTTTTAAACAAACAAACAAGGCATCAAAACAGTTCATTCATTTTGTCCTTATAAAAATCAGACTTGAGGCCCACTAACAATGAATGATTCGGCTTTACCGGGTTTTTGCTGCGATTTTGAAAGAACTTAAAAAAAAAATACTACTAATATTAATTTGTCAAGTAGCTTTTTAAAAGCACTTTAATGGTAACATCAAACTGAAAAAGCAAAGAAAAAAAGAGGAAGAAGTCAGTATGTCAACATTTACAAGACAAAGAAAAGATTACAAGGCAAAAAAAAAACCCCGAATCAAATCAAATCGGTATATTAAAAGATAAATAAATAAACAGAGTTGAGGAATATTCAAAGAGGAAAACAGACACTCAGTTTTAAATTGGAACGAGGTCTCAATGCAATCTATATAGAAACCAGATGGACCTAAAACAACAAATACAGGTTTTGTTTATGTTATTTTTACGTCAACGGACACATTCGTGCAGATAGATAAATAAATAAATAAATAATAAACACTTGACCACGTCGCTCGTCGGGCGAGCCGTGACGTCACCGGCGGTCTGACAGCGGACGTTGCAGTCATGGAGGAAGTGAGAGGTGAGTGAGATTTTCTCCGTCGTAACTGCTTCCAATCATCTGTTTCATCGACATGCGGTCAGTCAGCGAACGCTGCGAAGGTTTATTCACGGAGCACGAAGCCCGAGGAAGGTTTCTAATGTGATGAGTCTGAACGAAGAGCTCGTTGTCAGCGAACATCCACGTCCTTATTTCAGCCGGCGTTTTGTTTGTGTAATGGGAAGCAGATAAAAAAAAAAAAAAAAAAAAAATCTGAAATGACATGTAGCTTGGACTTCTGGCCAAATATAAAATATCCACGGCCGTACTCGCCTTTGCACGTACATTTTATTAAAACCGGCGAGCAGACTCAGTTCCTCGCAAATGTAAACCTGCTTACTGTGTGTTTCTCTCAATGAACGCTGCATCGTCAGCTGCCCGGCGTTCAGCCACATAATGTAATGCATCCCCGGCGAAATCTGTATCCCCCGTTTTACTGTTTTATAACGAGGGCATATATCAAGACAAACCGAGGCTGATTATTTCTCCCTGTGAAAATAAGCCACGCCTTACTGAACTACAAAGCTGGTCATGTAGCTTAAGTTAACTAGTCAGTTTATTACAGTCCAAACTGTGTGCATTATGGAGAAGAGAACATATTTTGGTTACCGTGCTTTCCTTTTTTCCTTTCTCTTATGTGGAGACAGTAGATAGTTACAGTCTACTAAATTATATACAACTGTAGGAATGGTCCCAAATGAGTGTGTCATTTTTATTTTCATGTCATCTTCAGATTTTTGTCTTGATTAATCGATTTCTCTATAAAATATCTTTTTGTCTGCCACATGGCATTTTTGCTTTAAAATAGTTGGCAATTAATTGTCAATTGTCTGATCAGTTCATCAACTGATCATTGCAGATGTATACTAAGAATTCACAGACTAAAATTTGTTCCCTCCTCAGTGTTTCCTCTGACCTGTGCTGTACAAAACTATGCATGGGGGAAGAATGGACTGGACAGCGAAGTGGCCAAACTGGTAATTGGTGGAGACCCACTAGCTGTCATAGAGGATGGCAAGCCCTATGCAGAGGTAAGGTGCAAATAGCAGTGCGGGGTCGGTTCATGCAATTTGCATGCAAAAAAAAAACTCTGGAACAGAGATGGATAATTTTTTTTTTCCTTCAGTTTTCTGAGAAATCACGTAAAACTTATTGTTGGCATTATAGGATCTCAAAGATTTTGAAATCTTTCTCCGGTGTACCCACTTGACCTCCAAACAGAGATGCATCATTCCTTCCCAATTTGACAAATCAGATGGATAGTGTGAAACTGATATATTCAGGGTTTTAAACGTGCTGTTGTTCCTCGGTATCTTGGCAGAGAGGCTTGTTCTCATGCCTTTCATAAGTCATTCTTTATTTAGATGCAGCAGCTCTGCTGGGTTTCTTGTGAAGGTCATTAGTTCAGGTTATGGCAGTGGTGACATTTTCACATACCACAAGCCGCATTAATGTCACATGCCATGGTTGGACATATTGGCTTTCATAGTTATCTATATCAATATACGTATACATACATTTAAGACATTAGTGTAACCCTCTTATCCAGAGAGTTTACACTGAGTGAGATGGTTTCATGATTTAGACCCAGTCATCCTCCAGGTTACCTCTGTAACCTTTAGTCTACATCTATCTTCACTCACTAACAAACACCAGGAGAAGGATTTTGATAATGGATGAATGGACATAACCTGTCCACCTGAAAGTAATTGTTGTTTGTTCCAGTTGTGGATGGGAGCCCACCCAAAAGGCGATGCCCAGATCAAAGACAACAGGATCGCACAGACCACGCTGGGCCAGTGGATAGCCCACTTCCCTGCCTGCCTGGGCTCCAAGGTTAAAGACACCTTCCAGGGTCAGCTGCCCTTCCTCTTCAAAGTCCTCTCTGTCAATACAGCTTTGTCCATACAGGCCCACCCCAACAGGGTGAGTTCAAACACACACACACTCACACACACCTACACAGTGTTCAAATTCTGGGAAATTGTTTTAGCAGATTATTATTATTTTATTTTTTTAATTATTATTTTTAAGTACATAAAAGAGTACATTTGATGACACAGGAGTACCATTCAAAGGCACCACTAGTTTTGACGGTATAACCAATGGCCTTTATGTCATTATGGTTTGCTCAGGAGTTAGCCGCTCGTCTCCATGCTCAGTTTCCGGAGCACTACCCAGACAACAACCACAAGCCGGAGATGGCCATTGCTCTCACCCGCTTCCAGGGTCTCTGTGGCTTCAGACCAGTGGAGGAGATCCTGGGATTCCTCAAATGTGAGTTCCAAAGTCCTACAGGGTCATTAGAGGATTTTTGGTTGATTTTGGGCAACGACTGGAAGAGCACAGGAAAAAAAGATGACATAGTGTTTTGGTGTGAAACCCATAAGTATGCAGTATTTAATATAAAATGGATGGGATTTGAGGTAAAGCACATTGGGTAAATATTTCACAAAAGATAAATTCATACCTTGTGCATGCATCAGGTGTCCCAGAGTTCCACGCTCTAGTGGGCAACGAGGCGGCGGAGGAGTTGCGATGCAGTGTGGGAGATGCAGTCCGTACAAGTCAGGCGCTGAAGAAGTGCTTCACCAGGATGATGAACTGTGAGAAGAAGGTGTTCGTAGATCAGCTCAACATGTTGGTGAAGAGAGTCACTGAAGACGGTGAGGAAATAAGTTAATTAGCAGGAATTAACTAATTAACTTCTGGGTTTCAGTCTGGGCTCAGTCAGTAAGCACTCAAAATCAGCACTGATGCTTTTTATTTATCACAGGCTCTGCTTATTCCTGCTGCAGATTGCACATGCACCTCAAGATTTTGCTCAAAGAGGAATAACAAGCAATCCTGAGAGACAATACAAAATGATTTATTTCTAGTTGCTCTCAAGACACAGAGGGTTACAACAATGTGGGGGAGGATGAGCCCAATGAGGTTGTGCCACATAAATGAAACCAGTAAAACAAAACCAGGCCTGACTACCCCCTTCCTCAGAAAACCAAATCCAAACAAAAGGACTAGCTTCTCTAACCAACCAAAACCAATACAAGGGGTTGCACCAACCGCTAACCTGGTGTGTCTAACAAAGGAAACTACATGTGTGAAATAGTGTATAGGGTACCCCAACTTACCCATGGTTCTCAACCTCCCTCCACATACCTCTTAGTAACAAACATGAACTTTTTCTCCTCGGGCATGCAGGCAGCAAGGAGGAAAAAAGGAGAGAGATACTCTTCGAGCCTGGTCCTTTTATTGTAGTGTCCTGGATGAAGGCAGCCAGTCACAGGCGAACACTAATCGCTTAGGCGGCACCTAGAGAGCAAACAGGGGAGGAGAGAAAAACCAGGAGGAGAGAGAAGGAAAACCAGGAGAGAAAGAACACACACACAAGCTGGCTGGCGAGGCACCAAACTCTGACATTTACTAAACATACAAATGGGGGGGGGCGTCTTTAATACGTTGTACTGACCGTCACACTCGTGGATGTTCATCCATGCAGGTGCAGCAGGAAAGGACACATCAAGCAGCAACGGTGACCTGTTGCTCCGTCTCCACTCCCAGTATCCTGGAGACATCGGCTGCTTCTCCATCTACTTCCTCAACCATGTGGTCCTGGATCCAGGCCAGGCCATGTTCCTGGGAGCCAGTGAGCCTCACGCTTACCTTTACGGAGGTCAGTAGGTGCTTTATGTTTACATTCACAAGATTTAAGGTACTATATCTTATCCAGACAGAATTAGAATGAGCCTCAATCACTACAGCGACTTTTGACACTCCATCATCCCTGCAGTGCTCCTGTATGAGAGAAGCAGCATTTGAGAATATTTGTTAGTAGCATCATTTCATTGTTGGTTGTGGTCTTTTCAGGATTTTCTAACAGTAAGAACAATACAGAATATCATCGTTATCCTTTAACAACCCACACAGAGGTAGAATTTTTTTTAGAATTCAGTTTCTGTGTTAGTACACAATGAAATGTGATTTGAAGCCAATTAAAAAAAAAAAACAGAAAAAAATATTCTAAGCAACGATGAAGTCAATTCATTCCCACAGCATAAAAATAACTCTTTAAACTCTTAGCAACTCTTTAGCTCAGATATCAAAGATTTCAACTGGAAACTTTGTGTTTTGGTGTCAGTCCTTTAGTGGCTGTACTAAGTGCTTCTCAGTGCAGCTATAAAATATGTTGTTGATTTAGTTCACCTTTATCTTTGGAAAATTGGCAGTCGTGCCTTTGCTATCGCTGCTCTGCTATCCACCCACATATTCGTCCTGCAGTTGAGTCTAAGTTCACACACACGGTCGAAGGCACTCTGGGAAGTCAGTAACTGTAAAAGCAGATAAGGCAAGTGGAGGAGAAGAAATAGCTCCATTTAACATCACAGACTGATCGCATCTAACATTGTAAGAGTATATGAGAACAGATTTTTCCATTTGAAGGTGAGTACACTGTCCACTCTGCTTATTTAAAACTCTGCTTCCTTTTCTGTCTTTTCATCTGTCCATCCAGACTGTATCGAGTGTATGGCCTGCTCAGACAACACGGTGAGGGCCGGTCTCACACCAAAGTACATCGACGTTAACACACTGTGTGAAATGCTGAGCTACAGCCCTGCCCCTGCCAGCTCCAAAATCTTCCCATGTGTCCAGGATGCTTCGGACCGCTGTGTGTCCCTGTACGACCCCCCAGTGCCAGACTTCACTGTCATGAGGATACAGGTATGAAACTTCAGTTAACTAGATGATTGCACTTTGGTAGGTTCATACCAGAATGAAAATGTGATGTTTGGCCGAAGTTCGAAGCATCTTACATTGTCATTTTGTAATAAAAAAAATGAGGTTCTTCCACTTTTAGTTTCCATCCCGTTAAATGGAAGTAAGCCATCACTAATTTCTGTTTACACCTTTTTACACCATATTTGTTTATTTCTTCTGTTTCCTACTGTTCCATGTCTAAATATCTTGCCAGACATTTTTCACAGCACACACACTGACGTTTAATTGCAGAGAAAACCTCAATAAGCAGTGCCACCTTTGAATGTTAAACCTGCAGCAAACATTAATGTGATTTGTAGCATCTGAGGTTTTCCTGCTATGACGTCACAGGCGTGAAAGCAGCCATCTGTTTTCTCTGCAGACAGCCACAGTCACGCAAGTGAGGTGGTTTCTAAATAGACATGTTGGAGAATTTCACATATGAAAAAAAAAATCCCACCGTCACACATGCTCACATTTGTGCTCGTAAGACCATCTTTAAAATAGATATTTCCGTTAAAGAATTTGAACATTTTCACACAACGTGTAAAATCAACCTTTTTCTTTCTTTTTTTTTAAATTTATCAGTAATGTTGTATTAAGTTTCAAACATACAGACATGCTCACCTTGTTCTGTCTCGTCCTTCCTCCAGGTCCCAGCCTCGGTGAAGCAGTACACCGTGGCTCCAGTCGACAGCGCCAGCATCCTCCTGGTCATCGAAGGGGATGCCACGGCAACCTCTGCCGCCGCTCTCTCCGATGTTGCTCTGAGGCGGGGCACCGTGCTGTTCGTCTCGGCCAATGAGAGCGTGTCCCTGCACATCACCTCCCCGTCAGGGATGAACATGTTTCGAGCCTGCTGCCTCCTGTAGTTGTGAGTCTTGTGTGTAAAACCTCATACTACCTGTTTGCTCCTTCTCTGGTTTGAGTCAGCAAGGTTTAGACTGTGTTATGGATTGAGCCCGGTGACCGACGTGCACTTTTTAGTAGGTAGTATGTTATACCAGCGGCTGTGTTCTTTAGCTTTAAAATCCAGCAGTAAACCATTGCTGTTGGATTTTAACTGATTTTAAACATCTTTTTTTACCTGTTGTGGTGCAAGTACAACTTTACATCCTCCACACGATGTACACATCCCAAATTCTTGTTAGGTGCTGGAGAAAGGACACACACTAAAAATAACAGTAAAATATACTCAGTTGCCAGTTTATTAGGTACACTTAGCTAAAACTAATGCTGTCCAATACAGCCCTGCAGTACATCCTCCCTTCATGAAGGTTATGATGTTCAGTCTTTGTTGAACCTGTTTTAGAAAAGTACTGATTCAACTTAATGGTCATTCTGGAGGATGTAGTTTGCGGTGCTGTTGAACTGTATTGCATTGTACAGAGAGGTGTTTCAGTTATTTAGCCTGCCCTCATTTATAAATGGGCTGGACAAAATAATAGAAACGTCTGTCAGTATAACGCAATACAACTCAACAGCACCACAAACTGCAGCCTCCAAAATGATCACACAGTTTCAAAGTTTGAACTGAACATTATAACCAGAGTTTATTGCAGGGCTGTTGTATTACACTGCATACGTGACAGATAGGTATACCTCCGAGCCCGGCATTTTTACTTTTTATTCAAAGTACTCTTACAGCTGTATTTTCTTAAAATGTCAGTCTGGGATAAAGATAACACTCACTGACAATAAGTTATTCAAACAGCAGGGTGGGGGATGTGTTTACATTGGTGCAGTACACCACCACTCACTGGTTTGTACTACTACGGTACCACCTTCTTGATGACTGAACATGTCTGTTGTGGACCAGAAGTTGTCTTCCCCCAGGATCACTGGTGCAACTACCTGTTTTATCATTTTAACTTTAGCTTGAACAATATTCACCTTTGGGGAAAAAAAAAAACAAAAAAAAAAAAACAAAAAACAAAACATTGTTAGTATATCAACATTTGAGAGCATATAGTGTAATACTGAGATGCCTGTGCATGCTTTATTTAGAGCAGTAATACTGGAGAACCACAGTAGTCCCAGCGAAGTTGACGCTGCTCAGTATTGCTGCTTTTAAGTGTTACCAGCGCATGTTTATGGTCTGGAAACTTCTCATCAAAGTAGTGAACAATCACTACAAAACAGGAGCAACCAAGAAGGGCGGCCAACTAGATCCGTCTCACGAAGCACGGCTACATGGGAATCAGGAATGCATATTGATTAAAACTTCTTGTTCTGCTGTATATGACTAAAAATGCACTAATGCTGCTCGTTGCATACGTACGCAATTTGACCCGAGAGCCCGTTAACACACCCACGTCTCGTACAGTTGTACGACAAAATGCTGCATACAATTTTTTAGAATTGTAGGAACAAACATGTCTGTATTTCTGAGTATCTAAAGCCAAAATTTTCAGACTTTGTATGTTTTGATGTTTGTACTGATCCATCAATATGAGACATTACATACAAAGAGAAAATATCCTGTATCCTGAACTACCTGTATTCTAAGGTTTTACCTGTGCACTATGAAATCATGGAGTGAGTGGTTTATCTTCACAGTATAATCTTTTGTGGTGACCACTTTCAAACACGTTGGTACAATGTTGTAACTAGATTATTTCAGTATGGTGCAAACTTATTCAATATGCCGGTTCACACCAGGGTCGATCTGGATTCAGCGAGTCATGAAGTCATGGATTTTCTTGTTGTGATAGTTTTTATAGACTTATCTTGAATCGAGTATTTGAGAATGAATGCTTTATCAACCTGCCAATCTACAAGTGACTAAATATTTCTCTTTCTAGTTTGACCTGAATGAATGACCACAGTGTATTGAGCCAACCCTGCTAAAGCTTTTACCTACTTTCCCACCCACAGGACCACATTAGTGACGTGGGTCGATCTCTAAGCTTGTCCCTAATGTAGATGCACTAAACCGTTTGTTATTTGCTGTTGCTAAAACTGTTGAAAAATGAAAGAATATTAAGAGATTTGAAGGGTGATAATAGTTTTTAAAAAAGAAATCACTGTATCTTTCTGATTAAAGAGCCATTACCTCAAATTCATCCTTCCATATCTCTAAAAATGTAAAGCCTTCAGTTATTTTTGACAACAAACAACCTATTTGCCATCTTTTCACAATGTTTTAATTTAGTCTTGTAGAGGTCACTGTATCAAAAAGTACTGATTTTAACTTTTCGTTTAACACAGCTTTGTTACTGATGTTATTTTAAGTCACCTTTTAGTTTTAATACTGTAGGTTCAATAGCACAGAGGTTATTTTTGATTTTTAGAGGTTTTTTTTTCACTTTTCACTCATGTCTTTCAAATGCACACAAATCTGAAGGCCACAATGTTTTACTTTAGTAATTATATTTAACTATTGTGAGAAGGTTTCTTGAAATATTCTCTAATGAGGGCATGGTTTAGCATTTTTGAATATGGTGATGCTGTAGCATGGGACTGCAGAGAACGTGTCTGTAAAAGTGGTTTAATAAAGCCTGGTTCTGTTACTAAACTTTTTGTTTTTGTGTTGACTTGTCTGCTGAGTAAAACCTCAAACAGTCCTTTTTTTTTTTTTAACATCAGTCAAGGTCCACACTTTCTGGGAAGGGTACTGAACATCCATTTGAGAAATGTAGTGTTGCAGCTAATTTTTATTTTTTATAAGCGATTAATCTGGATATTATTCCCTCGATTAATCAAGTCTTGAATTGTCTGACCAACAGCCAATCAGTTTACTATCATGTAGGAATTTATTTTCTGTCCATTAACTTAATTGTTGCAGCTCTGCAGGATTTCAGCTTTTAATTTAGCCATTGAAGGAGATAAATATCGATAATGGCAAAACACTCTCATTCATGTGGTGATATTAATTTCAGCCATATCTTCCAGGCCTACTTGAAGCATTCACACATTTATCAAGCACTAATGATAATGTAATCACATATATAATTTGGGACACCGTGTAGAAATACCATACATTTATTAGCAGAACTATTTACCTCCAATAAAAATATTATGTTCCTAGAAACAAATAAAAGCACAAACAATTTTTTCAGTAACCAAGCTGTATATGTAAGGCCAATTTCCAGCAGTGCTCACTATGATATTGATGACTGAAAATTAAGCTTCTGGGTTGAAAGTGGAATAACAGACACACATTTTAAAATCTGACTAGTGTTAGTCACATTTTCACCATTTCTAAGTCACATAAACAGACATCAGACTCCAAGCTTAATGTAAGTCTTAATACAGCTGCAACAGACCCTCTTGTCTCTGATCTGGGCATTGTTGTGAATGTGTTTGGAATAATCAAAAGGCTGTTCATCTGATGTTTATGGATTTGAAACTCCAGACTGACAAAGCTAATCAAAATAATTTAGAAGAACTAAAGGTTCTTTTAGGCTAAGATGCAAGTGCTGCACGGGGATGAGGTAGAACTTCCAGATTTGGATGTGATGTATTTGTAAACTTCCTCTCACCTTTCAAAAGCTTCCTCAGACTGCTGGAGTTTTCTTGGTTTCCTTTTCTGCCTCACTGAAGAAGATTAGCATATTTGAAGTTACTGTTCCCCATTGGTAATGCTCCACCATCAACAACTGGAGGAAACTGACCCTTTCAGCTCTGTTTGCTTTGGACTCGTTTTGGGCCATAAAGTGACGCAGTGGGTTTTATAAGTTACAGTGTCAGACGCACAATGTAAAATGTACAAGGCAGTAGAGGCTGCCAGTCTTCTGGGTTATGGACTTATTTGTTTATTTTCAAAAGTCTGATAATTTATTAATTAAATATTTTATAATCAGTTAAGTTCTCCATTGTGGTCCCCTGGTTCGTTCTCTGTGACTTTCACTGTGTGTCTGAAGTGCTCCCACAGGGGGCGCTGTCCTGGCATGTTACAGGGCACTTTAGCTTTGGCAGCTGTCACAGCTGGCTTGTTTTCCATGGTGTCCAGGGTGAACATATGCCTACAAACCAAGTCTGGCGTTGGCTGAAGCACATTATAGAGAGCCTGCAATGCTCGCACATCCTCCAAAGCATCATGGCACTTGTAGCTCACACCCAGCAGCTCCTTCACCAGACTCTCCTGTCGAAAACTCTGGAGGCAGCGGCCCTTCAGCATCTCACGGGCCAGTGGTAGAGTGTCTACACAGCCTGAGATCGAAGCCTCAAACTCAGCTCTTAGGTCCATTTCATTGAGAGCTCGAGCCAGCAGAGGACAGTCGAAGCGGCGAATGTTGTGGCCGACGACAAGTGGGCGTCTCAACATTTGAAGGAAAGCTATGAAGGAGACCAGGACCTCTCGCAGGGAGTTGGTGAGGACAAGCTGGCGATGGAGGTACAGCTTCTGTCTGCGGACCCTGAAGCCAGTCACTTTGGTTGCTCCGCGCTGCATTCCACTCCGAGGGATGATGTAGAGGTTGAGTGAGTGGCCTCCGCTCACTGCAGCTAGCTGGACGATGTCACAGCTCTGACCTGGTGAAAATAAAACTGAGCTTCAGAGGATTTTTCTCCGAGAAGACCTTACAGACACTGAGTGCTAAAGCCGCAAATGGGAAAGCTTTGATCAAATGATCGCAGGCTGTAAAGTCAGCCAGAAGTTAACAACAATTAGGCAAAAACAGTCCTGCTCACTGATTGAACCATTATCCACAGGGACGTAACACACCCAGAGATGTAAAGTATAAAACAATGGCAAAATGTCTGATGGCAGCCAAATTTATGTGGTCTCACAGTATATACTATCACAGTAATGTATATAGTCTTGGACCACTCGTAACGATAACTGATTAATCCTTTAAGTCATTTATTAAGAAAGAATGCCAGACATTTGCCTGTTTCTGCTTTTTGCTGCATTTCTTTCTTTCATATCTTTGTAAAACGGTCTTGGAACTTGTAACTAATAATGTTTTGAGCTTTCTAGATGAAAAAAAAGAAAGTAATCAGCTGATTGATCAAACAGATCAATTCCAAATCTTAAACATACACACTTTGTTAAAGTTTTGCCTCATTAAAACATCTGCTTCGTATTTTGCTTTCTTTATCTTCCATCAGCAGAACTAATCAGAGTAGTAGTTTGTATGTACAGACTGATCCAACTTGTAGTCAATGACAAGGTTTCTGCACACACATGCATTAAACACACATGTACACACGAATTCGGACATGATATCATTATCTGTCATGTCCATCGCAAATAAAACGCCCATAAACCCGGTTAAGAAATCATAGACAAAAGAACGACTGCAGAACTTGCCCGAAAATCATCACGTGTTTAAGTTTTCTCCAGTTTCATAGTAAGTCATTGACAGTTAACACTACATCCAACAGTACATAGCAAGCAGGAACCACTAACAGTGAATTCGGCGTGCTTAATTTCCCAAAATGTAAAGAAATATAGGCAAAAAAAAGGCGAATCTAAAGTTTGTATCCCACAAGCTATCTTACCCAGTCCAGTCGTCTCCAGGTCAAAGAAAACCAGCGATGGTCCAGACTCTTCAGCTCCGACTGACTCAGATTTTTGCATCACGGTTCCGCAGTGGCAGTTAGGTTTTGTAAATTTAACGAAACTACGACTGTATTTCGCAACAAGGTGTCAATAAAGACTCGTTTTTATCTCATGAAAAGTTTCCCTCCATGTTTTTAAAACACCGGCGTAGAAGAGACAGCCCCGACCGGAAGATAAAAACTTTCAAAACAAAAGACAGATTTCAAGATGATCACTCGAAAGAAAACGCACAAAACAAACACAGTAAATAAACCGTGGACAGTTTATTCATCAACACATCGACACCAAGCGTAAGTCAAGAGGTCATCTATGTCAGTATATCAATTATTCTTCAACTAACCCTTCTACTTCAGTAAAATATGACCTAAACAAAAAAGATGGGTGACCTTTGACCCCGTCTATAGTACTGCACATCTCTGTAATAGCTTGGTTGTTATATTTACCGATATGGATTATAGTTGTACATTTAAGAGACATCAAATGAGTATTTTAATGGTTTAAGATTATTATCTGAATATAATATTACACTTGACTACGTGAGTATGAACCATGTTTGAGTGCATCAGACAACAAAGCTACAAAACCAAAACATATTAATCATGACACAGAATGAACTTTTCTGTCAAATTTATCTTCTGTAGCTTTTTTAAAAAAAACTGTCTACTGCGTAAGTACATCGTGAAACGATCATTTCACAAGGATCCCATGTATTGTACAGCTCCTGCAGCTTCTTAGCATCCGCGACAGCATTATGGGCGTTGTAGGTCTCTTCCAGGAACTCCAAGACCAAATTCTTCTGTCTATAACTGGCCAGATTAGGATAGAGCCTCTTGCATAGCCGGAGGGTATCCACAAACCCAGAAACCACCTCCTGGAACTGCTGCTGGAGGGAGAACTCCTCCAGCAGTCTGCTGAGCACAGGCATGTCAAACCGCAGTGCATTGTGGGCCGCCAGCAGCACAGGCTGGCGGAATGAGCGAAGGAAGTTGATGAAGGAGGTCAGAGCATAATGAAGAGGGAAGGTGTGCTTGCGAACCCCGCAGTAATACAAAGTGTCATTGCTGACACTGAAGCCCGTGACCTTTTGGGCGCCCGCAGTGATGGGGCAGCGAGGGAGGGTGTAGTGGTTAAAGACCCTATTTTCCCAGACAGCTGACAACTGGATCATGTCACACGCCCCGGTGTCTGAAAGTAGAGGAGGGATGGATTAGAGGAGGATGAGAGAGAAATAAAATAAAAACAAATGTGAGCCACAAAATTCAGAATTCTCAAAGCATCACAAACTGCTCATTGTTGGGGTTTTTGGAGCACGTCTCAGAGATCTACTGATGGTGTGATGTACGGATGGGCGATATGATGATACCAAATGTGTCAAAACAGGAAGCTACCTCTTTAAAGCAGTAGTTTCACTTTTTGGTTAACAAGCTTATTTGCTTTCCTGAGTTAGATGAGAAGATCGATACCACTTTTATATCTATTGGTTAAATATATATGAAGAATGGAAACAGGTGGAAACAACTAGTCTGGCTCACTAATTAACACATAATATCTCTTTTGTTGATCTCTACAAAAATGGGGAGTGAAAATGGTTGTGGTTTTACGAGGGGTTATAGCCGGGTATCTACCGGCCAGGGTACAAATGGACATGGAAAGTACCTGGAAGACCATCATGAGACACCATTATTTTCAAAGCTAAGCTAGCTATTTCCTCATGTCTAGTCTCTATGCAAAGCTAAGTTAACAGGCTCCTGATGGCTGTTTCATATTTACTGTACAGACATGACAGTGGTATTCGGCTTCTCATCTAACTCTTGGCAAGAAAAATTTACTTTTTACTCATATTTTTTTTTTCATTGACAGAATGTGATCCATTTGGTCCAGTAATATCTGAAAAGTCTAGAAGACCTTTTTTTTAAATTCATGTGCGGCTGGAGCTAATAGGAAGTCAGCCAGCTTGGCCAGCAGATGACCTAGTTGTCTTTGAACATAACCTGAACCTCACACAGATGAAGCTCATGAGATCAAGCTAAAGTTGCCCAGATTCATGCCCCTGGCAACCTTGAAGACGGTGAGTCGGGAGGGGAACGGAGCTCACAGTCTGACTCTTTGACAGTGTGACTATGCTGACTGGATTGTGCTTCACTTCCCTTTAAAGGTAACAAAGCTCATAAAAAAAGACACTTTCTGTTTTTGGGAGTCTTTGCCACCACAGATAATACCTAAAGTTGTAACTGTAGAATGTACAACTTGTAATATTCTTTGGAAGTATCTTCTTGTATGAACTGCTGATTTTGTGCTGTGTTGTTTCTTTACACTCCTCAGAGATCAACTGACAGGGTCAATTTATTTTTTCTCTGGATGGGTGGGGTGGCATTCTCTGTTCATCCGTGCAGCGATGACATTCTCACACTAATCACACATGAAAGAGTTTTCTGTCACGAAATCCTGCCAGTAATACGCACATACACACAGTGCAAAGCACAGATTCGAGTGCGTCATATGGTTTCAGCCACATTATTGCTCAAGACCAAAATATGAGAGGAAGAATTATTTTAACTGACTGAAACACTTAACCAGCACTGCCACTAACAATTATACCCAACATTGATGAATGTGCCACCTATTTCCTCAGGTAATTATTAACGAATTAATCATTTGGTCTTGGCAGAAAATACTGAAAAATATTTTTATTAGTGTATGTAGTATTTGTATAATGTGTATTATAATTCAGCAACTTCCATTTAAGTCTGAGTTTTTCCATTTTCTGCTACTTTATTCCTCTGCTCTGCAACAATTCAGAGGCAAATATTGTCCTTCATAACTTCATTTAAAACTTCATTTATCTGAAAACTTTAGCTACTAGTTAGTTTTCAGACTAGTCATACTAATAATGCAAAACAAAATCAAGAATGAAATTGTGGTAGTAGTAAATGATGCACAGGGTTAATGTTGATCGAGGACAAAAATAAAGTAAGATTTCTGTCATGTCGTCCAAAGTGTCGTCTACGGCAGAACATGAAATCATAAAAAAAAAAAAAAAAAAAAAAATCTTAGTGATAAAGGCGACAAGATGTGGCTGAAAGCTGTGGAAAATTCCAGATAGTGGACTTTGTGCTATTTCCAAGATCACATGTGAAACTTAAAACTAAAGAAAATCAGAATTTACATAAAAGTACAAAAACATTTTTAGGTAAATATCCATAAAATATTCAGGTCATTTTTTAATTTAGCTGACAACCTTATGACTGATGTAGGATTGATAAACACTTACCTAATCCAGTTGTCTCCAGGTCAAAGAAAACGATGATTTCGTCAGACATCTGCAGGATTTAAAACAAGACACATTTTGAGTTAGTGTTGAATTTCCTATGAACTCCTGAGTCTCAAATCTTATTTATCAGAGAATTCATAAAAAACAAAAACAAAAACAAAGGCACAGTAAAAAGCGTAAACTCACCGTGTTAGATCAGGGTGTGGTGTCAGATGGGTCAGCTGAGTCCTGTGACAGCAGATTATTTCACTGTCAGCCTCACTTACCTTAATATACCAACTCACTCGGGAGGGACCAACAGGCGACAGCAACACTTCTACACTCAGTTCCACTTTCATTTCACTGGTAGAGAAACTGGATGTGCTTTTTGTTTTTTTTGTTTTTTTTGTTTTTTTTTTTTTTTACTGCTCGGCTGCGCCGTCGTTCGCCAACGTGTCCGCAGGTACAAAAAGAAAAGTATTTTCTGTGCAGGTGGAAACTTCCCCGGCATTCGTTTGGTTTTATATTTGACGAAGAGAGAGGCTTTTGTTTAGGAGGCGCGGCGGTCGCATGGCATGGCCGCGCTGCTTTAGAAGTGAGTCACTGAATAAAACTGCAATCATACTTTAAATTCCGCTCAATCTTTCACTTAATCAGACTTGATTTATTATTGTTAGAATCATTCTAATAAAGTTATCTCTTATTTGCTTTATTCTTGTTATGTTATTTCTCATTACTTAATGTTTCATATTACTTGTTGAAGCTTAATGCTTGTGATGCTTAATGTGTGGGCTTGCACCCCTGTTGTTCAAGGTCTACAGGAAAGCAGCTGCTGTGAGGAATGTGAGGGAGTGACATTGATAGGATCAAGGCTGCAGAGAAGGACAGCTACAGGAAGCTACTCCTTTTTGTACCTGTTCGTACCAACTGTGAAAGGATGTGTTATGTGCGAGCCAAGCTAATTAATTTTTGAAGACACACACACACACACACACCATTATATGATTTGTATTCTTGACCATGTATGGAACTTGTTATCTTGTGTTTTCCCCCTCCCCTTATGCACATTTGAATTCTGTAACTCCTTGCAAGTAAAACTTAAGCTCTTTGCCTCATTTATTTCTCTTGTGTTTTAGGTTATTCGAACCTAACAATTATACAGAGACTGTTTCCTCTACATCACCTTTAAAACAGGTATAAAGATGCCACCAGACTTTATTTACAAATATGCTCACTCAGAAAATCTGACTGGAATTTTTCTAATAACTAATAAAGTTTAAGTTAAGTTAAGCTTATATATGGACCACACTGTATATGTGATTGGCTTTGAAGTTCCTCCTTGAGTAAACAGATTCATTAAAGAGCTGTTAAAATCCCAGAAAAGCTCCTTCTGTAAAATATACAAAACTGTAATGACGTTTAAACTGACCCAGACTTTTAAATCCACACAAAAAACAGTAGCTTACAATAAAACACATAGCATGAAAAACAATAAAACGACAGATGTAATATATACAGTATGAAGGGATTTCAAATTCACTGTAAAAGGCCTTTTTCACAGCGGACATTTTGACTTGTAATAGTCTGAAAAGCAAAAGTGTTACTAACAACATTAACAATGGCTCTGTCATATTCTAGTGTCCTGACAGTGTTACAGTCATTTTGTTACAGCATCTTAATATCTGTGATTTTTATTTATTTATATCTGTGAATACAGATTTAGTAACATAACCTGACAACTTAAAGCAAGTGGTTGCAGTAAGATTTGGTGCTTTTGAAGGGAGTGCTCCTCTCAAACATCAGCACTGAGCTGTGAGAGCTAACCCCCCTCGATAAACATAGAATCAGAGTGATAAAATGAACAATAAACATCTGATGGTAATGATACACTAAATATATTCTACAAAAACACACTTCTGTCCGGCAAAAATTACACAACTCATTAGTGTTTGGCTGCAGTTTTGCTTTTTTAATAAGCAGATGAATTTTCCCCCATAAAGTCTTTTTTTTCTTACAACCATAGACATGTTTGTATCATTAAAAAAAGAAATATAACACAAATTGCACCTTATATATAACCGTGTCCAGAGTGGCGCAAGACACAATGCTTTTCTTTTTTTTTCTCCGCGTCCTAGCACAAACATTACAGACCGAGTGTGGCCCGTTATACTGTTGCCATGATTAATAGTAGATAATGAACCGTACACAGGATAATATATCCTTTTATAACACCTTTTATAACAGATTCTTTTAAACCAATGTACACCCCAAAAGCATGATCATAAATAGTACATACACTGTGTATAAAAGAGGAACAAAAACAATCAGAGAAAGCAAAGCATGCCTTCCAGTGACAGGTACATTCACTTTTTTTTCTTTTTCTTTTTTTTTTTAATGTTTTTTTTGCAGAATGCCATATAGACAGCCTGGACATGTACAAATACCGTCCCTTCAAATACCAGCTTAAAGATATTTGACCTGGAATCAGTTTTGTCCTTTCAGCTCACCTCTGAAACTGAAATTGTTGTTTTTTCTTTCTTCTTCTAAACAGGTCTACAGTTAATTTTATATAAAAAAGACAACACATTGCAAGTCTCCACGCCTGCATTAAAACTGAGATCAGCGCAGTCTTCGCTGAGACTTCCAGGAAAAATTGATTAACACTGATTGTGTTTGGTGAGACTGGAGCAAGAGTCGCCCAAAAGTATCTGATCACAGACGCAGCAAGCAAGGAGAGATATTGCAGCTTTAGTACAGAGACATCATTGCTGTTAAGCTACTGAATAGGCCCATAAAACTGAATATTACACTGATACTGCGTGGACAGAGACAGAGAGAGAGAGTGAGGTTATGTAGAAACACGAGGACGGTCTGAGTTAGGTGCTACTTGTTTTTGTCTGGTTAACAGGCAGATTAAATGCTACTTTTCACAGCCAGAGCCGGAAGAGAAGAGGGTGGAAGAGCTACTGTTACGTCTGTTAAACGAGAAGGAGAAGAAGGAGGTGAAAGTATTTTGGATGGCTCAGAGAACAACATGGATGGTCTGAGTGAGTCAGTGAGTGCAAGAGTTTCCCCACACGTGCAATGAACCTCGGACTCACGAAATATTTTGCAAAGTCTGAGTTAGTTTTAGTGTCACTTGATGGTTGCAGAGATTTTACACCCTTTTAAGAGTAATATTTCAGGGGAAACACCAGTGCATGTGTGTGTGTGTAGAGGTGACTACACATGCACAAAGTGGGAGCTGATACAGTGGCAGGAATTATTCAGTCAGACATACATGCACACACACACACACACACACACACACACACACACACACACACACACACACACACACACACACACACACACA
>JBBMJY010000021.1:21369134-21410163 GCA_037833715.1 Toxotes lorentzi | reverse complement strand
CACACACACACACACACACACACACACACACACACACACACACACACACACACACACACACACACACACAGGAAAGAAAAAATGGCTTTCATGTGAACAAAAATAAACCATGAAACAATATTGACAACAAAAACATGACATCCTTGATATCAACAACAACACCTATAATACAGCAATAATATATATAATAAAAAATTCAAGTCCTGTCAAAGTAACACTGATGTTTCTGAATAAAACTGAAAGAAAACAGAGAGCTCGCAGGGAAAGGAAGATACAAAACACATATGGCTGCCTGGCATTTGACACACGTGACGCGCACGTAGCATACATTGACAGCTTTTCCTTCTATTATTTCTCAAGAGTATAACCCGAGGACACCCAAAACTGGCTCTGTTCATTGTGAAGGGAAAAGAGAAAAATCAAACGACAGGAAGCCGAACAAAACCAGCACAGAAACATAAGTGGAACCTGATTTCAAGACACTTCACTTTGCAAAACATAGAACTGGAAAAAGAGACTCATCAACAATGAACGACCCAGGAGCAGCACTGGATTTTCTTCCTATGTACACTTTTTTCCTCTGTAACATAATAATAATAATAATAATAATAATAATAATAATACGTTGCTGTGACATGTTTCTGTACAGTTTCTTCAAACTGACGTAGGAAAAAGTGTGATGGAGAAGCATGCAGCCACTTGGCTGGTGTGTCCTGTGTAAACGTGAAAAGCAGACTTAGCTTGGCGCTGGTTACAGACAAAATGTCCGCCAGTTCAGTCAGTATGGCTACATTTCTTCTGGGTGGCTTTAACCACCTGCCCACATGCTAAAAAATAAAGACAGGGCACTATAAGATTTGGCTTTGCAGGTGTGGGTTTTTTTTTTTTGTCTGTGTCTCACGACCCCTCCCTCTCTTCTGCTTCTTCTTCTCTCTCCTCTAACTGACCCCCGGTGCTCCAGCAGGGGTCGAACAGAACTGAGAATCAGAGGGTCAACAAACTTTTCACTTCACTCCTTCTTTTATTCACATTGTAGTCATCAGCCTCCCTCCTCTGACCATCTGTTGTTTTGTCCCTCTGTGTAACATTTCCAGTCTTCTCATCTTCTATTCTCACAGCTTTCTGCTTTGACTGGACCAGGGGGAGGAGGGGAGTGGGCACTGAGGAGGGGCAGCAGACAACACCGAGCATGAACCTCGCCCTGTGACCAGCCTCGTCCAACCCCGGACTCCCCCTCCTCCCCTTCTCACACACCCTCCTGCGCTTGGACAGGCGGCGGTTGGCGTTCCTTCCCTCCTCAGCTTCACACCATGAACTCGTTGCTGCCGTACAGAACCAGCTGCTGTGGCCCCGAGCTGAAGTCCGACTCCCTCCGGTGGCTTCCCGAGGGCTCACGTGGTGAACTGCGGCTCAGCCTGAGCCTGTGCTGGGTCTTGCCGGATTTGTGACCCCCCTCCGCCTCGGCCAATGGGGTCCCCAGACCGCAGGAGGTGAGCAGGGGCCCGGAGGAGGAGGAGCGGAACCGGTAGTGAGGGGACGGAGAGCCGGAGGCGTTGGACGAGAGAGAGGAGGAGGGGTGGTAGGAGGAAGAGATGGTGGAGGTGGAGTCTGCTGAGTCCTGGGAGTCCGGCTGACGGCGCAGAGCTCGTCTGCTCTTCACCTCCGACTTTCTGGACCGATAAGTGCTGCGATCTGTGGAGGGAGAGCAGAGAGAGAGGTGTTAAAGACACATCATTAAAAAAGATTAGAACCATGTTGAGGATATACTGTTTATACACAGATACTTCATTTACACTGGGTAAAAATCTGTTATCAAAAGTGAAAACGTCACCAACAAGAGACTAGAACAAATCAATCTATGCATTTAAATCACAGCTAATAATTTGATTAGAGCCAGATTAAAACAATAGTCTGATCACGGCAACTGTCAAGCAGATACTTTAACCAGACTGTCTCGCATTAACCTTGAAATTAGACAAAATATAATTAGCAAATCTTAAGTGCTTTAATTAAGCTTTCACTTTAATAAACTTGAACACAGTGATCAGGTTATGGTGTGCACACACAAGTAAAAGCGATAATATTCTTGACGACTGTGATGATGAAAACTTTGTGTTGCCAGCGATCAAAGTAAGGAGGGAGCTGTCAGGTACCAGGTCAGCTCGACTCTATCAGTGTTTTCACAGCTGTTCTTGAGACAGACAATGAACAATTGCTTTTAGGGCTTCCTCATAAATGACCTGTGGAAACACTGCCTGGCACTAGAGGCAGTGTTTACAGAAGGACAAATACCGTCACAGACAGAAATACAGTGTAACACACGCACACACACCTGAGGGGTCGGAGCTGGCTCCCTTGGTCTCCATGGTGATATTTTCAGAGCTGTCTGCTGTCCCGATGGAGGCCTCAGATTCGGGAGTCTCATCGTCAGACACCCGCGGCTCCAAGACCAACATCTCATACGTCAGCTCCTCTCTGAAGACACACACATACACATGCACATTACAGGTCAGGCCGTTCTTCATTCAAATCCTCTTGTTTACATTTGAATTTATCATGTCATGCAACCGTGTGTCCCTAAAGTGATCCATGTAACACGCAGCAGATAAGAAATGACTTAAAAAACAACAGGTTTACTCAGTGTTTTTATCCGTCCACAGAAATGTCATACTTCTCTTTCTGCAGACTCTCGATCTGCTCGGTGAGGATTCGCTCCTCCTGCTGCATCGCCAGCTGCTGCTGCTCGTTTAGCCCGGCCTCTGCTGCATCCTCTCCTCCTCCTCCTCCTCCTCCTCCTCCTCCTCCTCCTCCTCCTCCTCCTCCTCCTCCTCCGCCTCCACCTCCTCCTGCACTCTCTCCATCCACCTCAGGAGGCGCTCGGGGGCTGAGAGGAGGCGAGGGCGTGTGGGTGCTGCTCTGTCGAACACGACCTTTGCTCTGGAAGTTCACACACACAAAATTACACAGCGTGAGAAGGTGTGTCAGCCGAGGCTGGCCAACCAATAATAATCAGTTTCCTGTTGACAGTGACGGTGATGAAGCACAGACAGTGGACTCGCTATAGTCACAGTAGGATGTTTTGACCACATTGACCACAGTTCACACCACCACTGCTAGGAAACCATGAGGCCTGCTGAATATCACCGTGCACACACACAAACACACCTTCATCGGCACACACACACAGGTAGGCATTACCTTAAGTTTAGCTGTGTTAGGCTGCATGTTAATAAGTCGTGAAGCAGAAACAGAAAGCAGACAGTGGTCAGAGGAGTCAGTAGCTACAGTCTGTGCACAGTGTTGCTCCATCAGAGCACTCAACACAAACAGGCATGTCTTGAAACTGTAAAAAGACACAGCACTTGCCTAATTTTACTAATTCTAGTCAGAGAGCAGAAAGAGGAACCTTCATTTGTCACACAGGAACAGTACCACTGTATTTTTATTCCTAACTGAA
Source organism: Toxotes lorentzi (assembly GCA_037833715.1). NCBI lineage: Eukaryota > Metazoa > Chordata > Actinopteri > Toxotidae > Toxotes > Toxotes lorentzi. The sequence goes on along the minus strand of JBBMJY010000021.1, from coordinate 21,406,706 downwards.
ACATCTGGATGTAGCTACAAGGTTGTTAGTTTGCTTTGCTTCCACAGAGCAGTCAAAACCACAAAGCCACAGTGGAAATTCTTTGGAAAATGTACCTTTGTCTACACAAACAGCAGAGGCACACAGTGGAGAATACTGAGTTTAGTGAGTTATTTATTAATTAGCAAATTCACGAGCAGAAATGAGTTCGAAAGCGAGTCAGTCTCAAAAGTCTTAGTTCAAGTCAACTCAGCCTGAAGTTTCATCATATTTTGGGGAAATAAGTTCAATTGAGGGGGGTCCCAGGAAATCCCAGAGTATTTTTAAGCTAAGCAAATAAATAACGAGTCGTTTCATTCATTCAGTTTACGAATATCAAAAGTCCAAGTCAAGTCTAAGGTCATTAAACTCCAGGTCAGTCCTCCGAACAAGAATTTATCAAGTCTCTATGCAATAAAAATCTAACTGGAGTCAGTCTGACATTATCTGGAACCATTTTATGTTCTTAAAACCTGCGACATGGCTGCTGAGGGCCACATTTCATCGCCTGAATAACCTATATAACAATATCCACCTGCTTTCAGAGTAAGTGTACGATAAATGTGCAGCTTTAAACGGTTTTGCTTGAGGGCCTAGAGCATTATGCAGTAAAGCATTAAACTACAACACAACACAACTAACCAACGTCTAATAAAACAGTAACAAATACACGAACAGAGAGTCAGACACCTTAAAGAGAACTAGTTTACAGACAGACGTGATGAGTACTGCGACTGGACGTTACACAGTATGAGTGGACGCGGTAAATAGACTGACGGACAGGACAGGACTGGTGGTGAGAGCGGGCACATGGAGTGGGAGGGGCATACATACCGGGGTGGCAGTGCGGGTAATGCTCATAAATCTAACAGCAATTAGTACAGGTTTCTGGAAGGAGGGGTGGGGGGAGGAAGGAAGGAAGGAAGGAAGGACAGATTAGGGTTAGGGAGCAGTGAAGGTAATCAAGTAAGCTTGGGTTTGGTGATTTGCAGGTTAAAAGATGTTAATCTGAGCTAAATTTGGTTGGAAAGTGAGATTCCTTTAAAATAAGGGCTGGATTACCAGCTGGGCAAAGGGGGCATTTGCCCAGGGGCCCCCAAAAGCCAGGTCCTCAATCCTTTATATTGTGGTTCTAGTCTTGTAGAGTTTCAAGACCTTAATTGTTTCAGTTTATTTTATGGTCATTTGTTGTAAAGTGTTAATTTATTTTTACCGTGTCAAGTACTTAACAGAGAGAAGAACTCAGACACAGGTTGTGTTATTCCATCATAGGACTATTTTAAAGCTACAACCAACAATTATTTTCATTATCAATACATCTGACAGTTATTTTCTTTAATAATCAATTGATTCTTTAGAGACTAAAATGTCAGAAAATAGTGAAAAACGCCAAAATTGTTGAATTTTCTCCAGTTAGATTAAAACTGTTGCCAGTTCATATTTTCTCAAACGACTAATCGATTAGTCAACTAATCATTTCCAGAGTACTGTCTGGTTTCTAGGTGTGTGGAAAAATAATTGAACTGCCATGTGCAGTGGGGGTCGACATGGGCAGGACAATAAATTTTTGCCCTGGAGCCCTGCAGGAGGTTAGTCTGGCCATGATCTAAATTAAATACCTATACCTACCCCATCCTATTTAACATCTGCTGTGACTTTAAGTTAGATAAGTGGGAACATGCTTATATATTAATAGAGAAGTATTAGTCAGCAAAGTGAGAAAGTTTTTGTCATCTTTTTGCTTGTGTAACAAATGCACAAGAAAATCTGTTGGTGAAAGATGTAAGTAAACACAGAGGAATGAACTCCTGCCATGGCCGTGTGAAAACCATGCCAGCTGCTCGTGGAGCCGTCACCATTTACGCGATGAGTGAGAGGAACAAGGAGGGAAACATCCACCTCAATGACAGGCAATAAGGATTATTCATACTAACATCTGTAGCATAATGAGCACTTGTCAGAGAAGCCTGTTGTCGGATGACTGGCAGCAGCTATAGTCTGGTCTTACCATGGATTTCCTGATGTGCGTCAGTCTGCTCTTGGCTTTGCTCTCTGCAAACTCCAGACTGCTGATGTCCTTCAGACGAGCTTTGTACTTCCTCATCTGCTCGTTGATGAGCAGCTCCACACACCTGCGGCGGAGAGATGTGTTTAGAAGAGCACAGGTGCAGCACTGAGGGTTGGCGTGCACAGGCCATTTGTAAATCCATCATCAAGTTTGTGCATAAAATCTCTTTTTTTGTTTTTAATCACTCTTAGTTAGTTGCAAACTAGTGATTTACTAAATCACTTTTTCATTTACTGAAAACTTTCTGTTTTATGTGAACTGTCTTTGACAACAATGTACAAGTGATGAAAATGTGACATAAACAGTGAAAGCGTGGGAATCTTTATGATTCTTATTTATTTATTATTGTTGTTCTTGTTTTTGTTTGTTGTGAAATGTAATTTTACATCTTTCTTTATTAAACAGCATTTAGTTTTAGTAATTAAGTTTGTAAGATTTTAAATTTGATAATTTAGGGTGTTAATTTGCAAAACTTGCAAAAGCCGGTTAAAGCCGGTAGACGTACGCGGTGGTCTTGCTGATGTCTTGAACACTCTGCAGCGGGTCGATGGTGTCGGGGCAGCGAAGGATGCAGGGAGCGAAAACGATGGCGAGGGCGTTGGCTGACATCCTGTTAGTCTCCTCCTGCAGAGCGATCCTGTAACACACCACCATATAATCCTGTTAATCCTGATGTTGATCCTTAGAGAATATGATGCCCATTCCCAACAAGCACATCACTGAGAGGGTGGCATGTGACCAAGGCGGCTGATCCACCGTGTTTGATGATCAGTGCGGAAAAAAACAACAAAGGGAATCTGAAACCCCTGCAGCCAAGATTTAAAAAAAAAAAAAGCTGACTGCACAGATATTTTCCTCACAGGCAAAATCATCCTTCAGATCTAGTTTCAAAACCTAATTTTCTGACTCAGACTGTCTTGCCTGAGGCTCTACTGCAGATATTGATTCTTATCTCATGTCTCACCTGACCAGATGGAAGATGAGGCGCTCCAGTGTGCTCAGGTGTGTCCTGCTGAGCTGGTCGATCACCGAATAAACCCCTCGGATCACCTCCCGCTTGTCTGGCTGACCTGAAAAGAGAAACAAAAACACATACACCATCAAACTGACTCTCAGCTGTAGGAGCCTCTGAACAGTAAAAAGCAGACACTGAAGGGGCTAATTATGAGCTTACCCATGGCCCTGAGGAACTCCTCGTACAGTTCAAAGGTCATGAGAGGGCTGGGCAGGTCACGCAGCCACTGTTTGAGAACACTGGCGATGACATGGATGTTGTAGTCGTCCAGGTTCACACTGTTCACATCTGGAACGGAGAAATGAACATGAAACATTCAATCAATTTCCTATTTTCTATACACCATATTTACAAGTACTAGTAATAGTAGAAGAAGTAGTAGTAAAAGTAATAGTAATAGTAGTGGTAGAAGAAGTAGAAGCAGCAGGAGTAGTAGTTGAGGTAGTAGCAGAATCAGTAGGAACAGAAGTTGTTGTAGCAGTAGTTTTAGTAGTGGTACACATAGTTAGTAGTAGTAGTAGTAGTAGCAGTACTAATAATACTTCATTGTTTGAGCAGCCTGAACAGAGTGAAGTAAACTCTAAGTACAAACAGAACTGCAAAATGAGTCCGTAAAGAATGAACATCATGAACGTGTTCGTGAACACACAGGTATCAGTCTCACCTGTGTCCAGCCCCTGACGGAGTTCTTTGATCTTATTGGTGGAGCCCGACTTCCTGTAGATCCCCTCGGTGTAGAGGCCGTGCATCTCGATGTAGTTGATGAGTTTCTCCACCAGCTGCGGCACCGTTCGCTCCTCGCTGGTCAGGCGAGAGAGTTCGACACCAAACTGCCGAGACGACAGCTCCGGATCGTACTTGTGCGGAAAAACACAAATACGTCACATCAAAGTGGGGCCTCTTGTGTGTGACCTTTGCTGAGCAGTGGGCTGTGGCCCCCGTAAATATGAGTAACAAAGTCAGTAAACTCCATTAGCACAAAATCAAACCTAATGAGCCTGTAGATACAAAAACTGAGTGAACTGAAAGGAGTACGGCTGCATTTTACAGTTTATGAATTAGAGTAATAAGTACAAATAAACACCTTTGCCTGGAAGACCTGCAGACAGAAAATCAAACTAAGACTGTCCTTGTTTTTGAGTTACAGAGAATATCTATGTGAACCGTGACTTCACACTTTAATGTGCTGTGGATTTAATTGTATTAAATATATATCATGCTTTGGGCAGTTTATCCCACAACACAATAAAGTGTGCGAGTGAAGGTGTGTGAATACTTTCTGAAGCCGCCGTGTATACCCAAAGCAGAAATAAATCTTGCCAAAACATGGCAGGCACACCATGCTTGATATCACTAAGTCAAGTAAAGTACAAGTAAATTAGGAAGGCAAAGACTGAATCATTGTTTTGATTAGTGATTAAACTGATGTGCTGTTATATCTACATTCACTGTTGTCTGTGTGAATTTCCAGAAACAACATCATCCAGAAACAACCCAACCTTAAGATAACGGACAAAAAAAATGTATCTCCACCTACCTTTTTACTGCACTTGGTCGTCATCTTGGAGCAGCACTTCCTGTGGCAGGCGTAGCGACACACTGCAGACAACACAATCAGACTGTTGACATTTTCACAACCACTACAACAACAGCTGCAGTCAGTCACGACCTCAAAGACTCTGGCAGGTAAACGACAAGAGCGGCAGAGAGTTTGGATGCGATGCCTGCTCTCTGAAAGTGCAGACGGAGCTTTGTAACTAGACAGACGATAGATTTATGAAAGGAGCAGGAGGTTTAATCGAATTTTTCTGACACTCAGAGAGGCAGGGCAAGTGTGTGAGTTTTGTGAGTATGAATGTGCAGTGTGTGTTTTGCACGTGTGCGTGTGACAAGAGTAGGAGGGGATCTAATGTGCTGTGTGCGTGGAAATAAAAACTGCACACAAGGGCGTGAGTGCCTGTGGGTAAGTGAGTTAGGAGAACATTAGGAACTGCTGGTGGTGTGTACTTGTGTGTGTGTGTGTGGCTGTGTGTAATATTGGCCAGACCTGCAGATCTTTATAGCCTGCTTTTAGGCTAAATATAAAAGTGCAAAACAAAAGGCAAAAAGTGTGAGGTACAAAGTAAGAATAGTTAGTGCAAATACGAGTGTGTGTGTGTGTGTGTGTGTGTGTGTGTGTGTGTGTGTGTGTGTGTTTCCATGCTTCCAATCCTCACGTTTGCAGACACAGGCTCGGTCCATCATCCAGATGAGAGAGGAGCAGTACTCGCAGTAGGTGGGGATGCTGTACTGGGTGGACTTGAAGATGTGGCCATTGTGTTCTTCCACCTGCAGGGGGCAGTAGAGCCACCGGTCACATCACATGCATGTTATTGTTTTTATCCCAAATACTTTGTTTAAATCTAAACTCTAAACTCACAATGTCAGTTTCCTTCTTCCTCGACTTCTTGCGTTCACGTTTAGGAGCCTGAAAAGAGAGAAATGTGTTACTTCAACAATACAATCTATTTCTCTTTATGCAAAAGTTATGTGAGTCACAGTCTCAGAGTTGAGAGTGGTCATTTCAGGTAAAGAGGTACATGACATCACTCTTAAAATCGTATTATCTGCATTCATTTCTTGGAATGAATGCAGAATTAATGGAATAAATCTCTCTAGACCTGCATGTAGCTGTGTATTTGTCCATCAACAAAGTCTTACAGCATGAGAACCTATTTCCCAGTTATCTTTTCATACATCCATCTGGTTTTTATGCATCTTACCCTGCCGATGGTTCCCTCCATGGGCTTGTACTCAGTCATGAATTCATCCAGAAAGACCTTGAAGGTGTTCACCCACACTTTGACCGGCGACTCGCTCCAGTCTCGTTGCTCCAGGCGCATGGTCTTCTCCAGGATGTGCTCGAACAAGGCGTAAAGATCTTTGTAACGGATACTCTTCCCATCATCCATCTGGCGGTGAGAGCAAAGGAAAGCAAAGAAGAGATCGATTACATTTATTGTTCAAGGGTTTTGTTTATGATTTCCATTTCTCAGGTTTCTGAGTTTATTTTTGCTTGAACCTGAGCTGCCAGATGTCATGTTGTAATGTCACACTGGACAAAACCTAACATACCAGAATGATTAGACAATCACAGGAAAGAATCACTTGAATATCACTTTTATGTGACTGAAAACTTCCCTGTCTCACAGATCCTGTTGCGTTGGAAGCAGCTGAGAACAAACAAAGACAAACAGAGCAGCGAGGACTCACGGCCAGAGCGGTGGAGTACGAGTTGAAGATGTTGATTCTGAACTCCTTCAGCGCTTTCTTGAAGACGACATCCACCATGGTGTCCTTCTTACCATCCTCAGAGTCCAGGTCAGCGATCTGGAGGGACAACTTCATGTTAAAGTGTGGCCCCTGTATCATGATGCTCCGATGCAGCCTGATCAGAGTGTGATTAGCGTGTACAGTGTGTACAGGTGTACCCTCTCACCTTCTTCATGAGGAAGTCGTTCATGCTGCGGTAGTCGTGGGTCGACGTGAGGATGTGCAGAGCGTCGTTCTGCCACTGGGCGGGCTCCAGAGCGATGCTGCTGATCTTCACACTGCGACGCCTCCTCATTTTGGGAGACGGTTCCTTGTTCTCCTTGCTGTCCCTGACCCCCGGAGAAGGAGCCGCCTCCAGGTCCGGACTGTGAGGAGGAGATGGGCCTTCTGGGAGACAAAGATGGAGCAAGAGGTGGAGAAAAGATTACTAAATAATAATTGGTGATTTTATTCATCCGGGAGCGGGAGACAGAAATTGCTGTAGTAAAAACGGGTCTTCTTTCTTTTTCTAAACTTTTATCTTTCTGTACTGTATACTGTGCCCAGCTGCTGTTACCATGTGTCTCTCCGGCTTCACTCCTGCTCGCCTGCTTCTCTCTTGACAGTTTTTTCTCTCCGTGCTTCGTCTTACTCCAGAATCGCATCTTCCCTCTCATCCTGCTAAGGCACAAACACAGCTGATTAATTAAATATTGGTTAATTTAAAAATGAATTAAAAGTGAAAAAACAGTATTTCAATATTTACAATTAAAGCTCATTATGTCTATGTCACCTTGCAGTTAGATAATAAACCTACTAAACCACCAAAAGCACAATACAAGGCAGGCCAGTGTTTTTAGAAATGCAATGAAGACTTTTCTAGTTTTTCGATAGATAAACTTTTCTTTTCTACAGTACTATAAAAGACTAACGTTATCAGGAGCAAGAAGATTTAGATCAATATACAAGATATACAAAGAAACATCTGGTGGATGTACCTTCCATCTTGACTGGAGGTCTTTCTGAGAACCTCCACCTTGCCCAGATCTCCTGATGACATGGTCTTATGGATCTTCTTCTGGTCTTTATGAGAAGGCTGGAGAACAGAGAACAAAATATATTAGAGGTTCATTTCAGTTCATCTGACCAGGCTCTGGCAGGTTTCACACTTGTCCAGGATGCTGAGGTTTGGCGACATTTAGCGGAGATCTGTTTGACACAGGTTGGTTTGTCTCGGTACACTACCTGGAAACACACATTATGTTCATATAATTTGTTCTATAATCATGGATAAAAGGATGCATAAGGCCTCATGACTACAGTGAATGTTTGTAAATCATATAAGTAGCCATGTACAGTGCTAAAGTAAAGTAGTGAGTATAAATATTCTGGTTCTAGTGATTCTACTGATATAATAATCTACTTAATCTGAAGACACTGAAGAAATCAGCGATAAAACAGAGAACAATGCTGATGCTGAGAGTGGGTGAGAGAGAGAAACAGAGGTTATGCTCTGAGATCCTGTTAGAAAACGACGTTGTTAGTGAGAAGTTACTCTGCTCAAGGTCTAAACGACTCCATCATGCAGGAGCAGCGGTTGGCGTGCAGCGCAACATAAGGCGTGACGATGTGTTTGCAGGACAGGCCGGTTGACGGAGGTCGTGCGGGCGAGATCTTCAGCGATCCACAATCTGTCAGTCAAACAGTTCTTACTGTGAAAATCTGTTTATTGTTAAGAAGAAGTAGGTACAGGGATACCTTGATGTGTTGGCATTTTGAGTTTTAATATTATACTTTCCAATCAATACAACTGCCACATTATGAGGAGTTTTACATGTTCCCAGTTTAATTTGATAAGGGTGCCAACAGCAGCAAACAAATAATACAAATAGTGGTGAGCAGTCAATTATTTGATTACTTTTATCTGGTTTATCCATTTTTTAGTTTAATATCATTGTAAATAGGAAATCCTTAGGTTTGGGGCTGCTAGCTGGACAAAACAAGAAATATTTCATATATTTTTTTAACATCTTAGATTAATACATGGTGAAAACAGTTGTTTTTTTTGTGTTTACTGAGGGAAAATATGAGATAAAACTCCAAAATGCTGAAGTATCCCTTAACAAAGAAATATATTCTTGAGAAGGAAAGTGTCTCAAGTGAAGCCTCGAGGTGACAGCTCAGCTTGGTTTGATCTTTAAACCAAGAACAACCCGAGCGACGTGCAAAGCTCTTCACCACAGACCAACCATGGTGACGGTCTGTTTGAGTGAAGCGAAGAAACATCAGCCTGTTCGTGAGTAGTCAAACGATCCAGTGAAGGTGGAGTTAGACGTGTTAAAAAGCTCCTCCCCAGCTGCTTGGCCAGGTCCACCTGAGAGGAAGGTGGACCGGTAGAGAGGCGGTGGAGTGGGCTGAGTGGACAGGAAACTTGTTTGGAGATCACGGGACCTCCAGAGAGCCGGTATTTTACCATCTCTGAGTCACTGTGACAGTCAGCCTCGGGGTGGGCGTGTGGGGGAGACAGGGAGGGGGGCAGCGTGCGGGAGTGGGCGGGGATGTAGTATTCGTCGTCGTCGTCGTCTGACTGGGTCGCCCCCTCAGAGTTACAGCGGGTGAGGAAGTCGGAGCGTGTCCGGGACATTCGAGCTTTCTTTTTGGGGCCCGGACGGCCCACCTGCTTCCAGGCAACCACAGGAACATCAGGTCACATCGTCTGTGTGTGTGTGTGTGTGTGTGTTTGTGCATTTTACACAAATTTAACTTTGGGCTGTTCAAAGGTCCACACAGGGACAATACAAAAATTATTTGTAAGTTACATAATTCTGCAGGTTTATTTTTATACCCATCAGATGCACATAAGCTCCATCTATGTTTCTCTATCCTGTAAAATTCTCTTCAGTAAATCTGCTTTATGTCTACGTTGGTTTGATTTCCGTAAGATTGCAATATTCTATATTTCTATAAGCACAATGAGAACTACTATAAACCAGTTCACTCATATTCCATGCATTTGTGTGGCCAATAAAAAGATAGACTACCAATATTTCTGTAGATACACTAAAGAGATGGATAAAATATCTAATTCCAAAACAGTTTTACAATCAGACATATGCTTCCAACTTAAAATTTCTCATCATTAAAGAGATCACCGTATAAGAAACAAAAATGTGTACACATAATGCATGAGGGAGTGTGTGGGTGTGTTCACACAGGTTTGTGTGTCCTACCTCTCTGTTTCTGGATCCACCAGATTTAGAGTCGTCTCTGAACATGGCAAGAGATCTTTCCTGGTTCACCAAATCCTTATCTGACCTGCACCACAGAACTAGACGTTAAATCTATTTTAACATTTAACTGCTGCTTTGACAGAAAGGTCGTGCTTTTACTTTAACTGCTTTCATGAAAAAGAAAGTTTGTGCAAAGGCAAGCTACTGAAAACAAACAACAAAAAAACAACAAAAAAATGTAAATTGCATTTGGTTTAATGCTCTGTTGTTGCTAGTGTTGAATATATAAATCACATAATATAATTTTTCTTGTATTTTCTGAACACAATATTTATCTAAAAAGTCCTTGGACTTAATCGTGAAAGTTCGGGGTTTTTCAGAATTTGCACTGCACCTGGAGAAATGATTTCATTAAACAGCTGCGATGTATTTTGAGACGTTATTAAAGCAGATTTGGGACATTTATATGAACCATGGTGCTGCTAAACAAACATCACAAACCATGCTCACATCCCATCCCTGGTTCACTTACTTGGAGAATGGCAGCTTGCGTCTGGGTGGGGAGAACACTGTGTTGGACGGTTTCTCCACCATGTTCACAATCACAGTCTGGGCTGAGCTCTTCTTCTGGGCTTTGGGTGGTTTGGTGTCCAGGACTGGGCTGGGAGCCTCCTGCGGAGGCTGGACCACGTTCCTCTCCTGCTGACTGGGGAGAACAGTGGGCTTGGGCTCCAGGACGATCTGGATGTCCACCTCTGAGGAGCAAATCCCCTGCACGTCTGGACTTGAGCCATGAGTGGTTGAAGAGGGGACCTTAGAGGACTTGTCGACCCCATATATGTCTCTTTTGGCCTGGGTAGAAGTCTCATGAGCCTGCTCGCCCTCTGATCCCACCTCCAGGCCTACAATGGGGGTCATTTGAGAACTGGATGATGCTTCTCCTGCTTGAGGAGCTCCTTCTAAGATTTGGGCTGCCAGCAGCTCTCCCTCCTCCACAGGGCTCTCCTTCTGCATACTGATTAAAACCACTACCGGCCTTCGAGACATGGACTCCCTTCTCTCCTTGTAAGATTTGCTGGGGCTTTCAAATTTTGGCTCATGAACTGGACTTTGGTCAGAAGCGATATAAAATGTTGCCCTGAGACCCTCCGTTAAAGGCTTTTCATTATAGTTTGAATCTCTCAGTCCCTCGTGTGGCTGAATATCTAGAGTTTGGGATTGTTCTTGAGGTGCTGTCGACTGGGAACCAAAACCCCCTGAGCTTTCAGTCTCCATGTCTTCTACACTGAGCAGTTCAAAACTTCCATGACTGGCTGGGGATCCTCGGGGTGAATGTCTGTGATGCTCCTCCAGCTGAGAGGAGCCGCTGTCTGGTGCTGAGTCTTCTTGCACAGGACCTCCCACACTGGTGGTCCGGACCTTCAGCAGCTCCAAGCTGAACTGAGCCTGCTCCAGCTCTCTCATGCGCCTGCTCTCTCGTTTTGTCCGGTTCTTATGGCTTGTCTCATCTACGCTCCTGCTTCGCTCTGAGTCCTCTTCTTTTTCTGTTTCTCCAACATCGAACAAAACTGGCTTTGAGTCTTCAGAAAGCTCTGCAGAGACGTCCTGGACATAACTTTCCTGTCCCAATGAGGTGAGGTCCTCCATGGTGCCTGAATCCATTTCTGCTGGAGGACTCTGTGGTCTACTGAGCCCCTGTCTTTCATGCTGCTCCTTCAGTTCTCTGAACCTGAAGATGTTATCGGTGCAAAAGGCAAAAGTGCCATTAAAGCACAAAACAGAATATTTCACACATCAACATTTACATTAAATGTATAAATTAAATATTTATGTATGCAACACATATGAGAGAAATGTTTTCATTCATTTGAAGTCCAATCTTCTTTTAGCTCTGTTTTTATTTTCTACCTGCTTCTAAGTCAAAATATCTGTCTCTTCACTGAAAACAGCTGCCTGCTGCAGCTGAAAATGTGAGAGCAGTGAGAGTGACCCAAAACAGTAAAGTTATGAGCTAGACCATCAAAACAATGAACTGAAAGATCCTAAAACAGTCAGTGGAGCTGAGTGCAGTGGAAATAATTCTCTGATAACTGGTCACTGATTTTACAGCTCCTAACAAGAACCTCCGACAAAAACAAAAAGTGGAGAACGTGCACACAAGAACTGCTGTTGCTGCTGTTGATAAATTAAAAAAACAAAAAAACAAAACACCAACATCCTCACTGACAAATCATCATCACCATCTTCCATTCACCTGAGTCGAGCCAGATATCCTCTGCCCATCGTCTGCAGCTGCGTCACAGTCCTGTATGTCTGACAGTAGCGGCTCTTCTCTCTATATCCTCTCCAGGCTGTCTGAACAGTTACAGCTGCCAAAGATCTGCGATGGCAGCAGTTTCGCCAACTCCTCTGTATGACGATGGCAGAGTCCTGCCACTGCAGGAACCTCCTGCGCTGCACGTAGCTCCTCCAGGCCGCCTGCAAACAAACCGCCGCTCCTTCCTCAATACTCGAGTTGATAGTGGACTGTTTGAGGAGGCAGCATCGCCACCATCGCTGCACAACAACACACAACAAAAAAATGTTTTTAGTAACAAGTAGATGTCCAGCTGTAAAACCAATCATTCTTGCTTTTCTTCAACAAAATATTTGACAAAAACATTCCTCCTGATTCACACCAAATCCCCTCATAGAAATGACTAATTTTCCTGTTTACATTTGACCTACTTGAAGTAGGAATTTTGGGAAGTAAATGTGGATATTTTTCAGACGGAAAAGGTGTTAATTTCCCTCTAAAAACATTTCACTTTGTGCCGGATTGACCTGACACCAACTCTGGGTAAGACCCAAATAAGTAACTGAAGTTTGTGGAACTTATTCATGTTATTCATGACAAGTTACAGTCTGTCAGGACAATGTGATACAGTTCGACTGACTTATCTGGCACTTGCGTATGGCAGACATCACTGGAATGTTTTTCAAAAATTCAGAGGACACCTTGCATTATTTTGATTTGACCTTGAAATAACTTTGTTTTCTTCCAATTCAAACTTTATTCATAATCAAACTGTAGTTCTGGCAGGCGCAGACAAAAATGTTAGCACCAAAAAATGAGCATAACCCCTCCCTCTGACAAAAAACCTTCCAAATCAAAAGCAGACTGTCTTTTTGTAAAATATTAGATATCCTTTTACAACCCCAACCTCAACATTTTCAGACAGGTTTTTATGTTAATGCTTTTGCTAAATTATTCTTCTCATAAATGTTATCTGTGCTTCACTGACTTCTGCTCAGTGTTTGACTTTCTGGACCTATTGAGTTTGACTGGGTTTGTTTTCTTTCAGCCTGACAAAGATTTGGACAGCTCCCCTTTGAGGGCTCTTCCAGTAAAAACATACCAACAGTGGCCTGTATGCAGTGTTTTCGTCCTTCCACCGTTTGCTTTCTTTCTCCTCTTTTTCTTTCACTCCTCAGAGAAATAACAGTCTGTAGCAGTAACATATCTTTTCTTTTTTTTCTTAAAATGACTGAAACAAACAAACAAAAAAAAACTAAACAAAACTAAAACCCCCTTTTTTTCCAGACATAAAAAAATTGCTTTCAATTAAGCAGCTTTGTCCTAAAAACGTATAAATCCAGTTAGGAAAATGTTACCTCGTTGTTCTACAACATGTTTCAAATGGCAGAAAATCTCATTTTGAGGTGAAAGCCAATCCCTCATGAAGACAAATATGTACTTTATATTACACAGTGAGAGCAATAATAGCTGGAGTAATAAGTGGAAACTGTTGTGAGGGGATAAATGCTTATCATAGCTTATCACCATATTTAAAGAGCCCTGTTCCTTATATATCTGAAGTGAATGCACAGCTATTAATCACTTAATGCTTACATTAAGGCTAAGTAGCTTTAATGGACTGTGGAAACTCCTCCTGAAATGTTGGGTGGAAGAAACTTTGCTGTGCAGGACTGTTCGTCTGATGATGATGAACTTACAGCAGTAATTTCATAGCTATTCAGAATATGAAATATTATTTCAAATGCATTCAACAGGAGCCAGCATCATGCATTTTCCATCACAGCATCTCACCTGGATGGTACAGGCAGCTCGTCTCATGTTGACAAAGTGTTTCCTCTCCAGGACGGCCCTGAAGCGACGTTGCAGTGTGACGATTCGCCGTAGGACCTCTTGATGAAGGAGGGTCTGAAGTCGCTGTCGCTCCACCTCCCGCAGGAACACCTACATCAGACAGGAACTTTGAAATTTTCACAGTCTCACACTACGGCACTACAACAAATGAGATGAGGACACCAAAGTAAAAAAAAGCAGATGAACTGGTTTCCAGAATCCATACCATCGTGTTGCCCACTTGATACCCAGCAGGCAGCAGGTGGATCCGTCTGAAAAACTCCCTGATACCTGACTTGGTTGGACTCGTGCCTCGAGGCAGAAGCACATGAAAGTGATGCACAAAGTCCTGCAACATAGTGCATGTGTGTGGTCAGAAAAACAGTTATACAGTTATTTGCAACAATACTGCACATTTCATTATATTTAGAAAGCCTGACTTTCAATCTCAAAATCATGTTTCAGAAATGTCAGTAAAATAATTGTATTCCAAGTGGACTAATAACTATGAATCTCAACATTTAGCCAAATAACTTCAGCCATATTTGTGCAGCAACTAAAAGCAAATTTAGAATCAGAATCAGCTTTAGTGGCCAAGTATGTTCAGGCATACTAAGAATGTGACTCATGTTTTAAATGGCTCTCAGGGTACTTACACACAGTGCCAAGAACAAATGTACTGTACTAAAGGACACACATAAACATACAGACCAAAAAAGGACAACAAAGCTAAAGAAAGATAAAATATAAAAGAGATAAAGACAAAATAAACTAAAAAAAAATGGAGAAGATTACCTGGAAGGTGTACTTGATGCTGTATCCTGACTGGCGGATCCGGACAGTTTCCAGCATACCTGTGTATCTGAGCTGTCTGAGCACCAGACTGTCATTGAAACGCAACGGCAGCTGAGCGAGACAATAAGACAAAGGGTAAATACAACAAAAGAGAAACCATTGGCCAGCTATTACAAGAAGCTCTATTTAAGTGATGACTCGTCTGCAACAGGAATTACCTTCTCAGCGTTGGATCGAATACACTTTACAAAATACGGCTCTGACTGATCGAGAGTCTCCATCAGCTTATTGAGGGACGCCTGCAAACACAAACAACTGACATCATATCTTCATCCAATAACAATAAAGAAAACAGCCGCTTCTAAGTCGCCATTCAACATAACAACTTTTGTCCTCCATTTACGATTTAATTCTTTATGGCCATTTCAGCATAGCTGACAGTAATTTCCTTTGGTGAGTTCATATAAAACAAGTGAGACATAAACAAGTGGTGAAAGTATAAAATAAACATAGTCAACAATAAATCCATAGTTAACAGCTTTTTTCTTCTTTATGTCCTTAAATCTTTATTTATGTCTTTAAATCTTTAAATGTGCATTTTTAATAACCTTTTAATCTTACTTTTTCTGTAGAATATTCTTGAACACTTAAAAGTCTGCATTCAATCAATTAATAATGCACTGTCAGTGCTGTTTTTGTAATTGTCAGATTTTCCAGGAGAGGGCGACGGCAGCACTGACCTGGAACTGTGCGCTGATGCTGGGTGGTTTCTTCTTCTTGTGCAGGTGAAGCAGAGACTTGGTGATGCGGTCGTGCAGCGTCACGCTGCTCAGGTAGCGCAGAGACTTAACGTCCAACAAGTGCTGCACACAGAAAATCAGATTAAATGAACCAGTTTATTAGTGTGTACTTAGTCAATGCTGTTTTTAGTTGGAGTTTCTAAAAATGTTGTGTCTTACCTTGGGAAGGGTCGGCTTGCTTTTGCAGTTTTTGTTTCTCCTAAAGGTGAGAAATGTAGTTTTCATTAGCTGATTTTAAATTCAGAATTTAAGTCATTATGAACAGTCTGTGCACAACGGTCCCATTGAAAAGATGGTTGACATAATGCTGCACATTTTATCAACCTGAAGTTGAAAGATTATGCAAAACATGAAAAAAACGATGAAATCCCTCTACACTTCTTTCTATATCACTGAAAATACCATGGGATAGCATCTTTACCCTAGGGCTGACCAGGCAGAATTTCACTTACACACACTCCCACTTCATTTTTGGGGAAGAAAACTCCTGGCACATATTAAAGATGTCAGTACTGACATTAGAAACTACAGCTGAGTGATGCCCACATCGGGGCAGGTAGATGAAAGAACTGAATGCTGTGAACTGGCTTTATCGGCTATCCAGCAATCGGTATTGAGAGTAAAGCACTGGTGTACGTCTCACTCACAGTAGGATACCCTGAGCTCTCTCCAGGAGCTTGCTGTTGGTCGAGTTGAGGAAGATCCCGTCTTCTTCCAGGGCGGGACTTCCCGTCGAGGAGAGACGACTCGACCTGGAGCTGCGACCGTTACAGCCAACGCCGTAGCCATCCCTACAGAGGGGAGGAGAGGATTCGCAACAGGTTTAGCAGCACAAGTGACAGCTCCTTGTTACGCACAGAGGCTCATTTGCTTATATGGGTTATAAAAAAGAAAAACTATTAGGTGATATATTGTTATCTGATCTTTTAAACTCAAATATCAACATCAGTATCGTCCTCAAAAATCGTGCTGTAACTTCATCTCTAACTCACCAGCTGGCTTTCTCATTCAGGGCGTTGGTGCCTTGAAGATCCGATAAAGGAGTCCGGGGATTCTTTCTAGTGATACCTGGATGGAAGGAGATGAGGAGAAGAAAAGAAAGGTGGAAAATTAAAGGAAAAGAGGAAAGATATATGAGCTCACTGATTTCATCTACACCCACATCTCAGTCAGTCCCTATATTTGTGAGCACAGCCTTTGCTTTAATCCTTTTGAGTTGTTCTTGCTCTTGTCTTAGCCTGACATTACATTACCCCCGTCAGCCTCAGGGTGTGTGTGTGTGTGTCGGTTGGTGTGTGTGAGTGTGTGTCAATGACTGATATATTTCTTGACCTCAGTGGTTTTGGCAGTGGGACATGAAGGCGTATGGAAACATTACATATAAAAAGAAGCAGCTAATGGGCTTGATGTTTCCTGTTTGCATTTGTGGTTTTCTCTTCTTAAAGTTCGAACTCACTGCTTACTTCTCAAAACCAGGGTTAACTTGGCTGGGACCGGCTACTTCCTGGCGACTATAGTAGTATCATTCCTCTCATCTTTTGGCAAAAGAGAGAATAAAATGAAAAGTGTTTCCCCAAAACTATTCCTTCAAACCAATCAGGTATATGAATTTAACTGGGAGGCTGCTGGTTGTCAGAATATCCATGACAATTAAAAAGTGTATATTCTCCAATTTCTGTGTCCACTGTGAATACAAAAAGAGTACTGCACTTCCATAAAGTCAGGGGCTTTATAAGAGGCTGGTCTAAACTGATTTGGCAGAGGTAAATTCCCTCTTTTTAGTCCTCGCCAAAAAATGCTTTGTCCTTTCCTGTAACGCAACTCCACTGTGTTTTTTCATCTGAAAGTGTGGTAAATATCCACATATTTCAAGCCCCGTGTCACTGGCTGCTAATCTCCATTTCCGTCTCCAAACCAGAGATGATATTAACAGGGATTATTTTGTCAGACTTGATTGCTCCTCCAGAGCAACACAAGACATCATAACACTGTTTTTACAGGCTGAGTGGTAGTAACCATAACTAAAACACTGATATTCATGTGTAAAATCAGTTTAATGCAGGAGAGTTTACTTGGAAATTTTCTTGACAATCAATCTCAGTGCTGATGGCTGTTAAACTTCACTAGAGTTTTGCATATGAAAGGAAAGTGCTGTTCTACAACATGACAACACACAGCATGTATACACACACTTGGATGTGTAGGCACATGATGACACACTCAACCACAGAAATATGCCTCAAACTCTGGTAGTTATCAGTGGTAAAAGACGACCAGATCAAATCTGGGGGTTTCATTAAACCCTGCTGATCCACACGGGGCTGATTCATTTGTCTGATCACTCACGCGTGGGAATATGTCTGGTTATGAGCTGTTCAATCTGAACAGAGCTCAGAAAGAGCCAGATGTCTGATTTCCAGTATCTTATTAATGACTGTAATAAAACCATCTTACTGAGGCTGAAAATCATCAGAGATCTATTATTCAGAACTTAACCACAAAGGACTTTTTCAATACAGCCTGGAATTGATTTCTTTGCCTGAGCCGAGCCTCGTGAAGAGATTCTGACTGAAATAAATTGCACTTTTCCACTTCAGTTCTGCTCAATTCAACAGACCTTTATTGACAGGTATCAGCTTCATTATAAACCCCATTATTAGGAAGCACCTTTCAGACACTGCTCATATGTGAGGAGTTTTTATAGATTTCTTTATTGTGCAAACATACTCCAATCACTTGGAATAAAATTTGGAGAGATTATAGAATGAAAAAATGTTTTATGCATTTTTGAATAAAACATAACAAATGCCTTCAGCCCTTTCTTGTCTGCTTTGTGAGGAGATGGCTCATTCAAAGGCTTTAGCGAAATTTCTCAATTTTTGATGAAAGATATTGTGAGTAGCTTTCACCTCAGGAAAGCAATTTCCAATTTCCAAAGTCCAAACGATAATCAGCTTTGATCTTGTTAATCGTGTACACTCTGAGGCAGAGAGGCTTGAGGTATGTGGAGTTACTCACTGTATTTCTCATCTTTGCATCTTTGAAGGATCTCAAGACTCCTCTGGTGAACCGGGTGGTGGAGGAAACTGAAGCTGTCAACAGTTTTAACGACAGAACAGGGAACTGCTGCATCATTCCCTAAAACAATGACAGAGGGAGAAAAAGAAAGAGACTTAATGTTTGCAGTGAAGCATTTCCATTTTAAATAACTAAGGAAAAAAATAGCTTTAAATATCTTAAACATTAAACAAGGGAAAATAAAAAGGTAGACAGAGGAGAAACAGGGGAAGGAAAGACAAAAAAAGAAGGATGGGGCTGATAAGAATTAAACAAGGAATTCAAGTGAAAAGAACAAAAACACAAAACCCCAGAGATAAGTCGGTGGTGACATTTTCAAACAATGCACTGTAACGTTCCCCCAGTTTATGAAAATAAACACTGGAGGAGAAGATCAAAACCCCTCTTCCTCCTCCTCCTCGTCATCAGCAACACTAGAAGCACAAACTCCCCATACACACCATGTTGTTCTTGGCCCAATTAAAACAGGAATTTGGAAATCACGGTATGAAGTACAGATTTTCTTTGTGGTGATGAATTACGGTTAAGAACACAAGTGGGTATTCAGCGATGAAGTTAAGATCATCTGTTGGTTTACAAACAGTGATGATAAAAGATTATGTGGAGCACACAACTATTGTTGCCTGCCGTAACCCTGGGAGGTGAAAAACAACTTCCGAGTAATAAAAGGCTGCAAGGTTCTTCTTACTTAATCTGCTCCATCAGGACTGTGCGGGTGTGTTTTCATCAGATTGGATTGACAGTCACCAAACAACCCACCGTGTGCCATCTGAGGATCAGCCCCAGTACGCACACTCACAGTGTCTATGACCAGTTGAGTGCCTATTTGTGTAGTGAATGTCTCCAAGCCTGTGGGTGTTTATCACCCTCACTGGGACAAGCTTGTTTAACGTTTACATCCCGCATCACACACACATACAAGGCTCCGTGGAGCCCAGATGTTTTGTTGGTGTGATTTTCACATCATTAATTAGGTGGGATCGGCACGGCGTCACAGCAAAAAACAAACACGCACAACGAGCTGAAGGATTAATGCAACTAATGAAGCTATTACATGAACTCATCTAGAAGAATGAGGTTCTACTGTAAATAAAACGTCATATTATTTTGAAAGTTTCCTGTTTGTTGTGGTATTAAGAAGCCAATTGAAAATATACAGGAGGTTTTCACGGTCTTGCACCTTTAGGCTGCGGACCCATTCTGGACTCATAGACATTTCCTCACCAGTTTTTTTGTGGGTGTGTCTGCGGCCGGCCTCCCTGAAAGCCACCAGGGCTCTGAAGTAAGCTCGCAGCACGGCCCAGCGGAAAGTCGCCACGGGGTCGATTCCCATCAGGCCGCAGATGAAGGCGTTCTTGCTGCTCTTCAGCAAGGCCACAATGTCTGGACGCATGTGGTCGGTGTTCTTCTCCCTGAAGTCCTGAATGAAGGAAAGACGTGTGCATCCATGAAAGTTTGTACCATCATGATGAAGCGAAGATTTGTCTGTGTCTTTAGCCACTTACTGATATTGACTCAGAGCAAATTTAGCAGTTTATGATTTTAACACGAGGGAAAAACTCTTTGTAAAACTCATCAGTTATTCAAACAAATAAAATCGTTCAGCTAAGAAACAGAGGCTGAAGTTATTGTCTTGTGCTGAAGTGTTTTTTCTTTTTATTGTTTGTTAAACAGTAGAAAGCCAGTTCAGTTGGCAGCACGGTTTACAACTGTTACAACTGTTTATGAGCAAATGTTTCGCTGCCGTCGCCAGACAGTTAAAGGGATAGTTTGACATTTTGGGAAACGAACTTATTCACATCTGTGTCTAGTCTGGCTTGTTTTTTGGAGGTACAGGCACAGCCAGGCTAGCAGTTTACCCCATTTCCAGTCCTTGTGCTATGCTAAGCTAACCTGCGGGTTCCAGTTCTATACTGAGCATACAGATAAGAGAGTGGATCTTCATCTAACTCTAATATGTTTCCTAATAAATTTAATAAATACATTTATTAACAAATTTCCTGTAAAGTCAAACTGTTCCTTTAATCTCCATTAAATATGAGGTGGTGAAAAAAGTTTTCACGCAGAAGCCACCGCCTCTTCTTCTGCCCCATTTGTCTGTAAGTAATTAAATATTTCGACTGAAGCCGCACTACGATAACAGAGCCATGAACTATAAACCCTTCAATAAATTCTCTCACCATATGATGCGAGTCAGCTGTGTGTTCACTACCGAGCCAGCGTCAGACACATTTAAGGACTGCACAGTTCACACCAAACAACTCCTTGGCTCTCAGTAGATACGGGATACCTTCCCACATCCACGATAACCAACTGTTATGGATTTATATTATACAGTCAAACAACAATACGCTCGGCCCATTCCAGCACATGTGCTTCTTATCAAAACGCAGTTGGGAGGCGAACAGAGAATTAGATTTAGCTGGAAAAATAGGTCGACAGAACAACAGGTAGGTCTGCTGCAGGCTTTCAGGATCCATAAAGGTTTATGTGAAGTGAGAAGAAGCTTTTCTTTCTCATCTGTTCAGAAGACCTCTTTTCTACTGACATTTTAGGCATTTAGCTCACATTTTGAATCCAGATCCAATCCTGATTTACAAAGGGCAGGACACCAGCTTCACAAGGTTAAAGGAGCCATAAGGTTTTGTCCCGGTTGTTAGGGTGTAACACACCTGAGAATTCATGTTAAACACCAGCCAATGACTTCACACTTCACAATGACACAACACACTGACGCCAAAATGGAAAACCTTTGAATTAACATACCAACATGTTGGGCTTAACGCTCAAAAGGTCTGATTTCATGAAAGGGGGACTCCTTGGCTCGGAGCTGCATTGTTGGCTAGCAACATCACAGTGGACTGCTTCGTCCACCAGGCTCAGTATAATTTCAGATTTTTGGCTAGTTTGCTGGTAGTGACAGGCAGGACAGCTCCAACTTCCTCGGGCCAGACTGTAAATTCAGGACTGCAAACAGTACGTACATAAATCCTTTGTGGATTATTGTTGTAGTTGATTTTCTGAAGAATACCAGAAACCAACGATGCAGACAGGGCTGCGTGATGCCACATCTTTGAGGCTACAAGGTTTACAGTAACAACTAGGGAATGTGGAAAAACAACAAACACATTTAGCTGATGGACATTCTCACCTTGACTCCGTACTTGACTTTACCAGCGTAGTGTCTGATGATGAAGGCAGGCTCCATGACAGCAGGGAACTCGATGTAGCTGTTTCCTTCGTGCTGACGCTTGAACTTGTCCAGCAAGGTCTGATTGGAAGCCTGGGGGAAACTAGAAAAACAGTGATTTTATCAGGCTCATGTTCGAAACACAAAGTACGGGGACATCGAACATTAAAGCCAAAGACTCTAAAATGGATAAATCTCTGAGTTTAGATTTTATGCACAAGGCAAGTACAAAATGTTTTCTCTGAGAAACTCTCCTTTGGCATTTGTTTTGCAACAGCCATTTGCATCTCCTCAAGAATTTCCCATCTATTTAAAGAGGGGAAGCTAAATACAATAGCACACACAACCAACTGTTACTTCCTTTTATTTTCTGATGATTATGCATGTCTGAAGAGCATCTTGCTTAAATATAAGGAAAGAATACGGCACCTCTAATTCCATTTCTCTAATCCTCAGGGATTCAAACTCTGTCACAAACTCCGTCCCAGCTGCAGCTCCGATTGAAAGGTTCATCGTCTCTACTTTCACATTCATCTTTGGTGTTTTCACCTTTGCTTCATGGATATTTTACCCATTTACCACTGACCTCAGTCGGCTGGATCAACATTCCCAAAGGGATGTTTCATATCATCTGAACCTCTCCTCCCTACACCTCTGAAAGACACTTCTGGCTGAAGTATATCCACAGGGGTCTCAAAGCTTGATGCTGTTGCTGTAGAAATGAACCCCCACACTCGCCCCCTATCCTGCAGTAACCTAATCCACTTCTCCAGAGGCCCTGAAGCTCCGCAAGCTCCACTAACTGTGAATGATGAGATCTCTAAGCATCTTTCTTTCTTTCTGTGCAATCATTTAGCATGAAGCTCCTTCCTGTGGCAGCATAAACCCCAGGAGAGGTCCCATCCCCCCTCATTTTATCTTTAGAGATCCCCCTTTGACCCTAATTCCCGCTCTCCACACACACGTACACAAACATATACACACCACTTGGTTCATTCCAGGCGTTATTAGATCCAGATGAACCAGCTACACTAAGTGGCAAGTAAGATGACAGCTAACGTAGATAAATATGGCCGTGTGTGTACCGCCTGATGTGTTTTTATGCAAGGGGGGTTGGAGAGCACTGGTTTTGATTTATGGAGGAGAAAGATGCAAAGGCAGAGTGCTGACCTGCAGGAGGAGAGTGTTTCACAATAGAGAAGAGAGAGAAAAACTACAACTCGATCCAGAGATGCTGGCGGAGGAACCAGCATGTCCTTTATGTTTTAGTTAAGTCCCAGTGTTGGCATCAATCACGCTAATGAACAAAAGCACTGCAGAGGGAGCAGCGTGTCTCTTCAATTCACCAGTTGGGTGTAAAACGTGCTTGTGCAGGGTGATCAAGAGGTCATTTCAAAAAAAGCATGCTACGATGAAATATGTTTTGTTTTCTACAATGTTCTGACAGGACAGGGACATAAATTATGAATAAGTCAGCTCAAATTCTAACAGCATAAAAAGCTTGATGGAACTGCACAGGTGTACAAGGAAGTGTATTGATATTCTTCATTATCCTCCAAGACATCACACTTAAACCTTTAACTGGCACCTCTCACACACCAAACAACCACCAATATCTATCGCACATTTCATGGAAACCCAGCTCTTAGTTAAATCACACAGCAGCAGCTTCATATTGACCAGCTGTACTTGTATTATCAGTGGCTGTGATTTGATATTAACCGTGGGCAAATCCTCCTCATGTTTGATCTCTGCCTGAGTAAGTAAATGAATAAATAATTAACCAAAGTAACCAGTAACCAGGTCACTGAATTGTCTCTCTACTGTATCTCTGTGTGCAACAGTATGCCACAATATCAATATATCATCCATCACAGAGTATCTGGCTAACTGCTACTTCTTAAAGCATAAGCTGTATTTCAGCAGGTGGCGTACTTGCACTCTTCATCCAGCAGGTGGAACAGAGCTGTCGGCTTCTTGCTGATGAGGTTGATGCAGCCGCTGTTGTCAATGTAGTCGATGTTGTGCCAGCTGATGCCTTCTGCCCTGTACTCCTCCTGCAGGGGAAACACAAAGTAAAGTGGACATTGGGTCAGTAAATATATGCGAAACACAAACTAAATAAAAGTCCTGTTGCAGCTGTTACAGAAAACAAAAAGCCATTGTGTTGACCTTACTAACTATTTTTTACCTTAACCTGAATACGACTGACTCAGTAACACAGGAGCTGACTGGGAGTTTGGTGCCTTGCTCAAGGGCAATTTCACGGTAGTTACAGAGGAAAGGGACAGATTTGATTCACTGAAAGACTGACTGAAGGATTCAAGTGTTTTCAACAACCTGCTATCAACCAAAGAGGACTCCTGACTAAGTAAAGTGTGAGTCACATGGGAAAGAATTTATTATACTTGTGTGTGAATACTCTTCATAGTATCTGACCAAAAAGTCCAGGCATCGTTTTCCCAGCACTAAAAACCTGCAACCCTGCTAAGAAAACACCTGGCTGGTTGGTTATCAGTCAGCTGGTAACATGAATGTGCCCCCAGTGGCCAATGACGACAATGAGGTATATGACCCACATCCTCTTAATACCCCTAAGGGAGAAACCAGTGAGAGACACCAGTTAAAATGCCCCTGTCAGCTGGGATGGAGAGTGGGGAAGAAAAAGTGGAAGGGGTGGTATACATGGCTAACCGCTCCCTGGAAAAGGGCAAGCTAAAACTGAGGCAGATTTGACCAAGGTATGTAAGCAGTTCCTGATCCAGTAGCTTTGCAGGTCACAGAGCGTCTTACTGTTGGACTGCTGGAAAAGAGCATGCACACTCAGCAAACCTTCCCTGAATAAATACAACTCTGCATCTTCAGGGTCAGCACCAGAAATTCAATGAGCCTAGCTGAACAAGCACAGGGGAACAGGAGGGGGTTTGTATCAGATAAATCAATAAGAAAAAAGTGATGGCTTATGGCCCCTAGATACCGCAATATTCTTTACATCTCCCAATAAGATACAGCTAATTGTGCTATTCTTAGAGCTTTAGCAGCGGTTAGATGAAAAGCACTGGGGTTATTGGAAACAAAATAATTTTTAGATTGTGTCACATCTTGTGTCTAATGCTGCTAAGTGCTTCTCTTCGATACAAATGGGAATTTTGTGCTGCTTGGTGTTGGTGTCATACCAGAGCTGTCTACAGAAAATTATATGGATATCGAGTTTGAGTTCAGCTGTCCAATATACCACATATATTCATGTACCAAACTGTCTTTGAAGGTAAATGTTCATTAGGAATCATCCTCCGGGAAACATAATTATTCACTCCGAATTTCACGGCTGTAGCAATGTCCTATCCACATCGCCTTCCTTAAGATGTCAATGTGCCTCAAACAAACATCCTCTCAGATTGCTAGAGTCTTAAACCGCCTCTCCTCCAGAACTTTTTGATGTCAGAGTAGTGGAGACTGCATCTGACAACTTCAGCAGATTTTCAAAACAAACAATCCGACAAGAATTCCCACGCCATGCACAGGTTGGTCAGGTGAGCAGAGGTGAGAAAGTAAGATGACAACCTTTAACAAATGAGCTCACTTTAATTGTACTACAGGCTTTAGCCAGTCACACAACAACCATCATGGACAGGAATGTGCAGAATGATTGGGACCAACTCTAAAATAAACCCAGCTGTAGATGCGACTGTGTTTCTTAAGTGTACTGTTACTGTGTGTGGGTGAAATTATGGCTTAATTATGTCTTAATATGCATATACCGTATTTGTTTGTGGGGGCTGTAGTGTATTTATGTCTATACATTTACATGTTAGTACCCTTATGTATGTTTCTACAAGAGTGTGCATGTGTTTTTGAACTCACGTTATGGAAATGAAGAAAATATGCAAAATATTTTCAATCAGTTGAAACACATGCCCCACAATTACCGAAATGAGACAGCGGTAAAGTATTCAGAGCAGCATACTTTTACACATGCGACACGTCTGCCCTCTCCTCCTTTTTTAGGCTGCTGAATAACTGACAAGGCATTCAGAACATGTGGCATGTTTGGTTTCATTCAGAGGCTGAGCCGGATCAAGCAAAACGAAAACAGAGCTGTAAAAAAGCTGCATGCGTGTGCTTTTGTTTAGCTCTCATCAAGCCGAGCACTGACCGATGACTGGCTCGGTTCATCTGGCTAACTTTGTTGTGTCTGTGAGAGAGTTTGTGAACACATGTGTTGACTCAGAGCGAGAGACAATTAGATGCAGACGCACAGATAAAGAGATAAGCACACAAACTCATCAGCCATTTTATTGCATACACATATTTAGGGAAACAGCTCGCCGTGGCACACAGAGGACTAGAAAGCCATGAGTCAGTATGTGAGGCATGTACGGATGCTGGTTCTGTTACGATTCGACAAAACAGCAGAATGGCTGAGACGCTTTGAACAGAATTTCATCACTAAGTGCCAGACATGCTACATCCAGCAACTAAAAGTAAAACAACCGCTTTAGGAGATGGTTTTTGTGCGTTGCATAACGGCTCTTCACATTTTAGTTGGACCTCTGATCTACCGTCTGAACTAGAGCTGAAACGACAAAGCTAAACTAAGCAAGTGCTCACCACAACCAGAAGACTTTAAGTTAAAAAAACAAACAAACAAAAAACAGTGTAAAAACATTTAAAACATGGATGGACCAGTCATGATACAATTGGGCTTTGAGTGTTTTCCTGCTGCCCCTCTCAGCGATGAATGAGAACTTAGTGAGTCTACCTGAGGAGTATTACTGCATCTGTACATTTCCTGTTGTCCACCATACATTAACTGCAAGATTTCAAGAAATTCAGTGGTAACAAAAGTTAACTCCAGCGGCCTCAAACCAACAGAGCAGCTTTGGAATGAGGTGGAACTGGATGTCGGCAGTCAGCAGAGGATCAAGAGCTGGTTACTGGTTGGTTTTATGTCACCTAAATATCATGACGGTGAATGGAATTTCCTTTAACATGTTGTGTTTTCATAGAAACAGTCACTATAAAATTTGGGCGAAGACACAAATCTCAGGCCTTGGCAAATAAATCTAATCCTATCTGCAGGGTTAGATAGAGCGTGCACTGAGAATCCATAAAGACAGAGAGACAAAACAGATATCGGAGCATAAAATAGACAGACACAGATGTAAAAAGCCAAGACTTAAACCAATCTGTGAGCAATAAAAGCCCTAAAACTTCCTGCTGCTGTGAAGAAAGCAGGGAGTTCTGGTGCGGTCGATGAGGTTGGTCAGGATTTGTGGCCATTCCTCCATCCATTAGTCAACTCTGTGTCTGTTTTCTCTGCTGCGTAACTCAGTGCAGCATTTAACTGGCCTGAATTGTGTTTGGCCCGCCGCCCCGCTGTAGAGGTGAGGGAGGTGGTGTGTGTAATTCTCCATCTCTCCTGCTATCTCTGTATCCCGTCTTTCTTTCTTTTTCTCCCTCCCTGAGCGCCCGTCTCTCTTGTTATGACAGCAGAGTGTTTTTATTGAGCAGACGGGAGGAACGCTGGTGCAATCATGGGAGCTGGAGCAAGTTCTGGTGGTTTAAAAAGCACTGAGAGAACAAGATGTTGAAACTGACAAAGACACAGATTAAAAAGAAAAAAAAAGGAGACACCTCTGTGTTGCCATTCAACATGCTCTGTAAATGGGTTTCGCTTTTTGGAGTCCAGTGCAGCTGGGTCTCTGTCGACGAGCGTGACTCACAAAGATGACGTCAAGGAGTCAGTTGGGCTGCATGGTGGGAATAAGGGCGTAGAACTTGGAAGATCTGCATTAAAATGTCAACTTTGATTTTGTGATGTATGAATAATTAACTGTTACTTTATCAGCATGACCATTCAAAGTTCTGCAGTCCCTACCGAGGTAGGAGGAACACGATTTAGAGAATCCCCTGGCACTTACCTCTACATTTACTGGTAAACTCAATAAGAGCAGGCAGCAGAAGTCTCCCCCTTCTATCAGATAAAAGCAAACCTGGCCACATGTTTTTATTTCTGTGCTGAGTCAGTATGATATCTCACGAGTTAAGCACGATACAGTGTTTGCCTAAGGCGGTGGCTGTCGTGTGTTTTCTCACTTTGATATAACGTACTCACAAAGAAGAGAAATCAAGCAGTCAATCAGTTTCAGCAGCAGACTTCTGTTTGTGGTCTCAGATATCCCAGCTGTAAAACACGACTAAATACTGCCTTTCTTATGCTCCATATCTGATTGCTGACAGCACTTCAACTCTTCATTTGATGCAAACAACTTACAGTTGTTGAAGCCACAAGTGTAGGATTTCTCATCATTAAGCCAAATGTGGTCAAGAGCTCCAGAACAAGTCAGTAAAAGGAGTTTAACTTCTGTAAACTGCTAATTCTATGAGAATGAACTATAAGATGAAACTTTCAGCGACCGTTATCGTTTAATGTGGTAATCTTTTGCAAGCTTCTGAGGGAAAGCTTCTGTATCATCTAAAGGTAACTGAAGGTAAGCTGAACTGAGGTCAGCAGTGAAAGGCTCAATACAATGCAACAGGCAAGGTGTGGGCAGTTTTCTCTCCTAATGACGTCAAAGTGAGGGTAGAGGGGGCCTGTGGCATGAACTGCACAACTTTATGCAAACAAACCCCAATCAGTAGAGATCTCGATTAGGAAGCTATATCAACCGGCCCCAGAACTCCACCTCAACTGTTGTCCTGTCAAATAAACTCTTGAACAGCAGAGAGCCAAAGGTTTGGAGGACCCCAGTGATTAAAGGATAATAAACGTGAACTCTGCTGAAACAATATTGGGCATCGTCCTATGAGGGCGAGTGTCTCTGCGGCACTTAGACACTTATTAGTTGAACATAACATAGGAACAAACCTTCGAGTCAAAGGTTCAGTCAAAACAGAGATATCCATCTAGGAACACCTGCTGTCACACAACGACAGACAACACAAAAAATAAACTAGTTATACTTTTAAAAGAACAGTGGTTAGCTCTCGTTATAGACCCTGAAGGCAATGAATTATTCAATTGAGCTAATATTCTTTTTTTTCTTCTTTTAAAATAAATGAAAATACTGTAGTTTTATGTTGTTTTTTTTGGGTATTTACTTCTTATGTTTTATAATCAGCATTGGCTGAGTAGGAGGGGGGCACTGGAATTCACGTTTACTAGATTAAAACTACACTGTAAAATTAAAGCTTGGAAGCTTGGCTTCAGCAGGAACACTAACTTCCTGTTCCTTACTGTTAATTTATATTATATATATTAACAGTAACAGTATTTCTTTTCTTGTTGTGGCTCCAAATCGTAACTGTTTAACGGCAGTTATTTTAACTTTGTTCTGGTATGAAAATCAGCTGCGGCAGCAGAAGATCTAGAAGTTTAATTAAAGCCCCAGAGTGCTTAACTGTCAATTTTTCATTTACAGTAACAACCTGTTTGTTGGTACACGTTACATCCTGGAGTGTGTCTGAGTGTGTGTATGGCCTAAGGGCCAACTGTCAGAAACAGATAACAGAACCATTAGCGCGAGCTGATCAGCAGTCTCTGATCTCCATTGAGGTTGAAAGGACGTTATTGCGCTCGTTTACTGAAACACTGCTCTTTTTTCACTCTGTTCCTCTCCCTGTTTAGCCTTCAGCGATGGGCCCGCCTGCTAAGTTGCCACAACCTATCAGGGTTCGGTAAGAGGGAGACGAGTGCTGACAGCTACTGCGACACAGTCCAACTGATTGAGACTCATTATCTCCCCCAAAATGTCTCCCTCTCTCTGTTCTCTCCCTATCTGTGCTCCCTCGCTTGTTCTATGGATATGATTTGAAAAAAAAAATACAAACATGCACACAGAATATTAAGTGGTTTGGCAGTTGGTATCTGAATAAATGAGCATAATGAATACATAATATAGCTGGTCAGGGATTAGTGGTTCAGTAATGGTGCTTTAGAGTGGAAGAGAGATGGTGGAGGAAGCGGATGGTTATGATGCCGGAGATGTCTCTCTGATCAGCTGTGATTGCGAGAGAAATTGTGATGAAATTAAATTTAAGAAAAAAAAGAGAGAGTGAGGCCATTCACAGACATACAGAGTAAACAGAAAGATAAACAAACTCTTCGCAAAGCTGAAAGTGTTGTGCTTGTTAGTAGCACTTCGCTGTCGGAAAACATCCAGCTCTGTTTGACTCCTGCACTCTAACCCAGACTGTCAGCCTGTTCTGGTCATTCAGCACTTTCCCCTGACCTTTTACTTTAATGGATGTGCATGCTAAGTTAACCTAGCTACATAATTACAGCTGCTTGCACTGTAATGTCAGGGGGGGACGTGGCTATCCAGCACAAAGCACTCACACAAGGGAATGTTCAACTTGCAAAGACTGGTTGCTTGCATAAGTTATAAGTCTGACAATGTTAGTCTGGTGCTTCTGAGCTAAAGAATAAAGGGTTGTGTGTTGTAAAGTGTTTTTCCTTTACATGATGTGTGACGTTTACAGCCAAGCACTGACTTGCTCAAATACAAGAGAATACAGCAGACACAAGCACAAAAACAATGTCTCAACAGCAAAGCAGCCAGTCAAATTCCTCTCTAATTTCCTCCTTAGCTCTAATTTTATTTTCCTTCCCAGCATCTCTCTTGCATTATTGTGCCACTCTAATGGAAGAAGGCTTTGGCGCTTTTACTTATTACTACTGGTCGCTCTTAAAGGGGAACTGCACTAATTTTACACGCGCCTAAATTGTAACTGTCATGTTAATACTAGTTAAATCAGCTCAAACACATACGGTGCCAAAACCACTTTGGCTCTTTGGACCAAATGACTGTTTGACATTTGTACTACGTTGTAGGATATATGAAATTCTAACATCAAACCTGATCAGTTTACACACTATTTCAATATAGATATCATTCTGATTAATCCTTTTTATTCTGTCACTGGAAGTTAGTTTCAATTGATCATTCTGTTGCTACAGAAACCACTGCTGACACAGCTCCACGGCAGTAACAGTTTAACTGAAAGTGTTACATCCACCATTTTGTCCAATCTGTGACTAAGCAAATATTATCAAGCACCTTTTATTTACTCCCCAAATGGCCTTTTGTCGGAGCAATGTCTGTAGTTACACTTTAATCACAACTTTAATTATAGCTGTGTTGTGATTGTTGATTTTTCAATTTCATTTTTTGACATCATTTGTTCAGCGCTAACCAAGCTAGCTATTAAACAAAGCTATCTGATGCTAATATGATGCTAATACAGCATTCTAAGGAGCTGTTAATTAACTGGCGGGCTAACTGAGGATATTTTATTTTATTTTATTTTCTTCTTTTGACTCCTGTGGAGTAAACCTGCTGTAAAACACACAAGACACACAGTTGTGGTTTCTACACTTGGTATGGATTAAACAAAGGAGATTAGCTTCCAGTTTTTATGCTAAGCTAAGCTAGTTTTCTTGTTACTGTGCTACCAAAGCTTTCAAGGCCAACTGCTGTCTTTAGCCTTTATTAAAAACCTGTCTAGCACAATGAGCGTAGCAATAAAGTACAGCCAGGGCAGAAGGACGTGCTTAAAGCAGCAACAACACACATCAGATGAAATAAGCAGGATGTGTGAAAAACATCTCACGAAACATGGACAGCGTCACGAAAGCAGTTCCTCCCACACAGCGTCTTAAACCTTATTGTGCTACATTCAGAGCTTTCCACTGAAGAGGAAGTCATTCGTTTTCACCACTATGACATATGAAGGAAAACTACGTTTGAACAGGAAGCTAGGACCACCCATTCTTTATTCATCAGCTAAATCAATCAAGAGCATGAAAGCATTTTGAGGAATGTGGAGCAGCCACAATAATGTGACGCCAGTGCATAAACTGATGTCACCAAAACACAGCGTAGCAGGTCATGTATGAATGTCGGCGTGTCATTAAAGCCGTCATAGTGGCAGTAAAACACAAAATGCAATTATGTGTTATCAGCAGCGGCACAATAATCATTGTGTGGAAGGAAAGGAAAGGACAGGAAAGGAGATGAAAGGAAAGGAAAGTAAAGGAAATGAAAGAAGAGAAAAGGAGAGAAAAGAAGATACAGTAATACCACTCTACCTGTTCTAATTTAAAGATGTGTTGGTTGAAGTAGTGCTGGAGTCGTTCGTTGGCGAAGTTGATGCAGAACTGTTCAAAGCTGTTGTTCTCATAATCCTCAAAGCCAAAGATGTCCAGGACTCCTATAGAAAGGATCTGGAGGAAAAACAGAAACAGCTGTTTTTCTCTCTGTATTTCACACATTTATGGGATCAATTATTAGAAAAATCATAGAAAAAAAGATGAAAAAATCCTTTAACAACACTGTACACATGTGTAAAAATGTATGATTATTTATCATCTTCATTTTTATTGTGTGTCTTTTTATATCCCATTCTTTACAGCTTCAGTGACCCAGCTGCCCTCTGGGTGTTGATGAAATTCATGTCATCATATATCATTAATATGCACCATATGAAGGAGGCAAAGAAGGCCTTTAATTATGAAATGGGCTGTAAAAGCTGTGTCCAATTTAATTTAATTTAATTCAGCAGTGTTTTATTTCTCTCTGAAGGGCAATTTTTTATTCTGGCATTAAAAACACACAGTACATGAACACACATGACTAAACTGTTATCTGTACATAAGAACAATGACCTTGACAGAAAGTGCAACCTCATCGACCCCCTGACAAACACACACAGATGACGTCAGTGCAACACACACACACACACACCAACACACACACAGCACTGGGACAGCAGAAGACCACAGGGGGTAAACTGAGCTAAGGGGAACTTGATGCCATCTGCCCAAATGTTCCTGGCACACACACACAGACACACACACACACTCACACACGATCTGTTTTCTAATCCTTTAGATGCCCCCACAGGGTATGACTTGCCAGCTGCCACTGCAACACACACATACACACACACACTCTGCCTCTGAGAGTCAAAGAAGCAAGAAAAATGGGAATCAAGTCTTGACTGACAGACAGACAGATGTGGCAGATGTGGTTGACGGACAGACAACAGCAGGACGGGGATGATGAGGAAAGACAGAAAGAACGAGGGGAAGGAATGAACAAAACGAAGAGAACATGAATGCTAATAACGTTAACAATGGTTCTGTGTCATTTAAGTGCATCAGTCAGTCAGGTTACACAGCAACAAGGTGTTAAACTAGTAAAACTAAATGGTCCACAGCCTTTGTTGATATTATTATTTACCCCTATAGCTTCAGAATTTTAAATCATATCCATGCATGTAATGAATTTTGGGGGAAACAATTTACTTGCTTCTTACTTTTTACTTACAAAAACTTTTACTTACAGAAACTGCTATACAGTGTGAGATTGAGTATTCATATTTCATGTGTATGTTGTCCAAGATGTTTTCAAACAAGCCCTCACTCACTTATTTTATACAAGAATGTTGTTTTAATGGAAGAAAAAAAAGAAAAAAATGATGCACAAATGTATTGTTATTTTGGCCCAATTTTAAAAATGAAAAAAATCCCTGAACATTTATCAAAAACTACTTGTTTTACTTCCCGACTAGACCTCAGTCTACCTTTGGTGTATATGTGTGTTGTTTTTTATGATTTCACTTTTTACTTTTTGGACATAAAGTATGTATGTAGTTACCTTCTGTGACTGTTTTAATGTTTTTGCAGGATGTATGGAGTAACAATGAAGCATGAAAAAGGTTATACATAATTTGACTCCTGCATTTTTCCTGCTTTTCCACTTATGTGATGCCATGCAGCACATAAGTGACAGTAATAAGCCGTATATGTTTTCCTGTTCTCATACTCAAAGTGAAGCCTCGTGCAATGTGTTTATGTGTGTGAGTGTTTTCCTACCTTTGAACTGTCCTCCAGATCCTTGTTGTTTAGCAGGGCGTGGTTGGTCCTGAACACAATCCAGTCAAACAGCGCACTGTACAGTGACTTGGCCATGGAGTCCCTCACCGTGCCCGCCTGGACACACAAACACACACAGAGCATGGCAGTTTATTCCTGAACATATGCACAACCATTTTTACACTTAGATAACATTCTTCTTCTTCAGCAGCACAAAATGATCCTGCAGCATGGCTACCGTTTCTGGTTATTGCTTTAACAACCATTGTAGTTAGCATATAACAGAAGCCTGCCGACTTCACTACATCAAGTCCAAACACCTGCCAACTGCAGTAGCTCAGGCCAGGGCAAGAAGACAAACACAACATCAGTGTTCCCTCTTGCTTCTCGGGAACTGGATCAATGTCATATTAAATGTGTAAAGTGGGAAGAGAAGAGGTCTAATGAACTACCGCACAGGCAGCAGCTGAGTCATCTGACTGGACTGACTGAGAGGGAGAAAAAGATCTAGAAACCACAAGGAAAAGCAGAGATGGACAGGTCAGAAATGTCGTGAACAATCGATCAATAGATTGTGTTTAAAATCACTAGAAATTTAGTCGACAATTTGGATCTGGATCTAGAAATCAAGTTTCACAGTGTTGCTTTAAGTAAAGTTACACAATCGATCAATTGATTGCCAGGAAATTAATCACCAGTGATTTTTAAGGTCATTTACGAGCAAAAATGCCAAATGTTCACTGTTTTAGATTACTGTGAATTTAATATCTTTGGTCCCATGAAACAATTTCCCTTGGAAAACTGACATGATTTTTTAAAAACTATTTTCTGACACTGTATTGACGAACTGAATAAAAAAACAAACAAACATTAATTGATAGTAAAAATAATGGTTAAGTGCATTCAGACCCACATTGCTGGCATATGGGTTAGTGTGAAATCTTTATGGATTAGCATTAATCTCTCTCATGGAAGAGTCAATTACACAACATTAGCTATTAGCTCAAGTAAGCTGCCATCAGTGCTAAGAGTCTGCTAGTGACTGTGCTTCTGTAATTCAAAAATGGGAAATGCCAGGGCTATAACAACAGCCACTCTGTATGTAGAGCTTGTGTTAAAGCTCCCACACTGCTCACAACTCTGCATTACTGTTCTTATGTTTGGTAGTCTTGCTGTGTGCGGTGCTGTAATACTTCAGGTGTTTTCAGTCAGGAGCCAGAGCCTTAAGTACCTCCAGACCTCAAGATCACTATTTGGACAACTTTTTTTATGGATCACTTTTTGATTCCATTAAAAAAAAAAAAAACACAGCCAAGACGAGCCCTTACAATGTCTCAACAACTTGAAGAGCAGCTATGCTCTTTCCTTAGTCATTAGGAAAGGCATGTTAAGCTAACATAAGCAGACTTAAATGGAGACTTGGACACAAAAGCACGTTCCTTGGCAGCTAGAAGTGTTATGATTGAATTGGGGAGTGAAACAAGACAAAAGAAATCTGCTTCAACTAGGTCAAACATTTTCATACCGGGAACCACAAAATAGTTGTGTATTGAAACAGAGACCCCCATTTGAAAAGACACTGTCCAGTGTAATCTGGTCAGAGTCGATTTAATTTAGTAGAGAACGAAAATGACTAGCAAATGAGAAGGGTGAAACTTGACGCTATTTGTGTCAACCTCTGGCAAGTGGAATGACACAAAATCACACAGCTCTTTATAAAGATATATTATAAGAACCCAATAAAACTCTCAGCAAGGGCGCTTGGATTTCACTATTCTACTTTACCGAACACTTGGCTGGTTAACCAGTTAATCACAGGTTCAAGATCTCTGATTTCTTTATATCAAATACTGAAGAGTGACAATAACTTGGTGTTTGGCTTTTCTCATATCAAGCTGGTTGTCAGAAAAGAGTCTGATGCCAAAACATGGTCACACATAGAAATGCCATGTACATCCATCCAGTTATATCCAGTTCTCAGATTTATTTAGCGATTCAAATAGGTCTGGTGTTGACAGTCCACTGACAGTCATGTAAGGTGTAAAACATGAATGGCTGTCTCACATGAAGGGGTCCAAAGCTTTTTGCATTTTTTTCCTACATTATAATTTTAATTAGGATATGTTCTGTGTTTGTGGACAACATAACATATCACCAACACACTGTTTTATAACCCTTGCACAGAGGGACGGACCATTAAGGAGAAAAGTTACCACAGGAAGCTGACAATTCCTGAAACAATAAATAAAAACAGGCACACAAACTCATTCTGTAAGGCCATAACGACTGAAATAAGTTATATAACATTAAAATATAAAAATATTCTTTGTCCTTCAGAGGTCTTTGCAGGGACACTGTGAACTTCATCAAGCCCCAGTGCGGATGCACTCTCTTTCAAGGACTGCTCCAAACACTGCCTGCTGAGGCCACATGCAGCCAACAGCCGTGATGAAGCAAAACTGTGCATTTTAAAATCTGTCTCTTCGCTCTTGCATTATTGATTGCTTATGATATTTTTAGCAAGCAGGCCTATGACGTTCCTCTTCCCACAAACTTATGTAAGACTGTCACGAAATATTATAACGTTTCAAAAAGAATCACATTTTAAATGCTTCAGCAGGAACTCGAGGGACTGGGGGATCTTATGCGAACATTTGACATGCTCACTGAGCATTTATTGTCTCTGCGTTTGCCATGTAATTCAATTATTCACCACAATGGGACCAGTTAGGAGCTAGGAGGAAACATGGCTGGAAGCAAATGGGTTGAAATGTTTTTCGAGAGGGCCACCCAAGAAACTGACAAAATAATTAGCAGTCTTTATCGGAGACTTTTGTAAACTGCAACGGTCCAGGCTGTTAAAACCAGGTCTTAGCTAGTGTTTGTAATTATAAGGGTCTGCTGAGGGGAAGTTGTTGTTCTCTCTCTTTCCATCTCTTTCTCTCTTTCTTTCTCCTGAAAAACCACAGGAGGTGTGAAACACCAGCATGAGCTCACACTGCACGTGGCCTGCTAGCTTCCTCGCTGCAGGGTATTTTGTGTGTGTTTCACCACAATATGCCAATCTGCATTTGTTTTTAATTAGTATTTATGTAGTGGTTGTTTTTGTCCATCAGTGTGTTACATGTGTTAACTGATACATTTTACAATCCCACAGCACTGGGACACTCTCCCTATGAGGCTTCTACCATGAAGCTGCACCTTTTATATGAATGTGAAGCATATGAATCAGTGTCTGACTGCTCCCCCCTCACTTTACCCTCCTCATGTCTTGTCTCTCACACAGGAAGAAGGAAGTGGTGGAGTCGGATTATCTGAAGGCACATCAGAAATGTCAGACAGCACACCTTATCTTGACAGACATGGGCTAACATGCATGTGCAACTTAAGAGACTCACACATGCACTCACTCATGTTTTCTCACTTCTCCAGCCCAGAATTGCAACACACTGTGTGTCTAAAGTGGAGCTCAGCCACAAGATTGAGATTATTTGCACCTAACATGGCCGGCTGAAGGATGAAATCCCCGTGGCTTAACAGCAAAAACAAACTTCTTTAGTGTCCTTTGGTGGGACTTAAATGCAGCGGACTGATGATCCTGGCCTCCTTGCCATGAAAGTTTCTTTGCATGAACAAAGAATTTCTTTTACTTTCACTATTACACTGGAATCAAACCCCTATTCATAAACGTTTTCCACCTGACTCAACCAGGGTCCATTCAGTAAGTCAGGGGATCTGTCTACTTTGCAGGACACGGCGGCCCAGGAGGTCAGACACCTCATCCAAATCTCCCCGTCTTGACTGTGGGTGGACAGGTTTTTTCAGCCTTTCTCATCCAAGTAGGAAGAAATCATTTCTGAGAAGAACCAGCAACATTTGCCAGGTTCTTTTTTCCACATTTCCTTTGTATAAAAACAGGCGTGTTATGGATTCCACAGGTGGCTTCAACTCGCTCCCATGGCCCTCGGTCACATCAGGGCAGGGCTTCACTTTTGCTATTCTTGTGGTGTGTGTGTGTGTGTGTGTGTGTGTGTGTGTGTGTGTGTGTGTGTGTGTGTGTGTGTGTGTGTGTGTGTG
>JBBMJY010000021.1:21326545-21369034 GCA_037833715.1 Toxotes lorentzi | reverse complement strand
GGTGTGTGTGTGTGTGTGTGTGTGTGTGTGTGTGTGTGTGTGTGTGTGTGTGTGTGTGTGTGTGTGTGTGTGTGCTCTTTGCGTCTATCTCAGTGGAAACCAATTTGAATGAGGACATTTTTCGAAGGTAAGGACATTTTGGCCGATCCTTACTTCTTCAAAAGGATGTTTGAGGGTTCACACTTGGTTTGAGGGCTTAAGGTTAGAATTAGGAGAATTAAGTTATAGAGTTATAGTTGTGATGCTTAAAGTTAGGGTTAGTGGCTAGGGAAGTCATTAAATGAATCAGAGTACTGAAAGTACAGAAGCACATAAGTGCATGCACATGGCAGCTAATTCTGATGTCAAAGCCCTGTGGAGCCTTCAGTTTTTTTTATTCCATTTCTACATGTTCACCAAGTTAAATTTAAGATACTTTAAGACCTTCTTAATACCAAACAGAAGGCAATTCAATGCTTGCTTTCACAGTCATACCGACAATTATTTACCAACAGCATGAATTCACTGACTTTTGTATCACATTTCTGTCACTACTTCCCAGCTGTAAAATACCTTATAATATAATTAATAACAATGGTACTTGACATTTTCCAGCCAGTTTTAGCTAAAATCACATTACAAACATTTTATAAGTCACATTATGGCAGACTAGATAAAATATTTAAGACCTCTGTAAATGTAATTTAAGACTGTAAGTGAAATTTAAGACTTTAAAGGCCTTTAATTTCTCTAAAAAGAAGTATTTTGAAGTACTGCAGATACCTAGCCCGTTATCACCAACAAAGATCTATCTATCAGCGAAAAAAGCATAAAATCTAGGGCTTCCTGCGCTCTCTCATGTGTGCATGAAGCAGATAAAACGGAGCTCACTTGTAAAAACATTGCTCTGATTGTGGTCAAAAACTTGAAGATCTGTTGCACTTTCTCTAGGTCATTGAATAGCCCTTTACCTCTTGGTCCTTTCAAAATAGAGTCACTTGAGAGGGACAGGAGAGAACTTCCTTGTCATGACACCAGAAGCTGCAGGACAGGGTTTATCATATCTGCAGCCCCCAGGCCAGAATTAAGTTTCTGATCACAATGTCTAAGCCTCTGCCGCAGAACTACAGCAGAAAAAGTAAATTTATGTGTTTGAAATGTGTGTGACTGAAGGAGAAAGAGAGAGAATGAGACAGAGACACACACAGACCCAAGCTCTGGTTTCTGGCCTCTGTACTGTATATTCCAGTGGAGGTTGCACATTCCTGAGACAAGACCACATGACTGCAGAGATGGGGGTGTGGGAGAGCGGGAGCAACCATTGTTGGGCTAAAGTAACCCATAGATCAGATGGGTGGGTGGAGCTAAGTGGAGTAACAGACTATCTATGTGTAGCATTTCCTTCCTCAGACAAAAGATCCTGCAGCCACAGCAGAGAGCTGGACCAAATTCAATTCTACACAGAGCTGCCAAAGGCTTTGGGGACAGACACAAACCAAAACTGCAGAACATTAATGAAAGACACTATGACACACGTCAGAGGAGTCTAAGTAGGTCAACCAAGGCATCCTGAAGGTGAATTTTCCAGAGGGACGCATGGACAGGGTTAAGTCGCACTGTTCCTTGACTCGACAGGAAACAGGAAGTTGCAGAGGAAGAGACCCCTATCAAAAGAGCCTTAGACTGAAGAGGTGGGGGCTGGGGGAGTGCCACAACAACAAACTGCTCAGACAAGCTCCAAAGCATGTACACACACAAAAACAGAATCCCCCCTGCAGCTGACGCACTTCATAACAAAACACTCGGCTCCACTTTGCTTTGTTGAGACAGACTGGAATTTACTCGAGCCCCACCTCCACAACACATAGGCCCCATTCTGACCATTCTTTGCAAAGAAGACAATTATGAAAAAATGTCTAAAATGTCCCTCACTGTTTAGCATCTTCTAGGTTTTGTGTGGTGGTAATAAGACTCGCGGGGGGTTTACCAATACTATGTCATCAGTTATAGAAGATAAGCTAGTAAGATAAAGTCAGTGTGTTTAGGTTTCGGGTGGGTAGGTGTCACATTTTGTTGTTGCTGCGTGTGAAAGCTGTGGTTACTAAAAGGTCACCTCAGCAAGTTTGTAGGGCACGATGAGCCTCTCTCCGACAGTCACAGTTTTCCTGGTCGTCAGCGCTTCAAGCAGCATCTCCTCCTTTACCTGGAAACAGAAAAAGCGGCAGACATTTAAATATCCTGACTGTTAGTCCCTAAGATGAGGCAACACTGAATCCTACATTTCCCATAATGCAACCAACTGGACCTTTGCTGCCTAATAAATGTCCGTATCTCTAAAACTCCATGTCCTCCAGCCTGTCAAAACTGTAGTCTCCATTTGTAGTCTCCAAGCCCAGGCTGAAAATACTCTAGTTTTCTTAATAAAAGTTATTCTCTCAGTCTTGACAAAGCTCTTCCAGAGCCACAGAACACATTATACAATTATTTTCAGAGGATGAATAGTACTCCACGTGACCGGTTTAAGTAATCCTCAAAATTAGTCCAAAATCGGCGCAGTTCCCCTTTGCGCTCTTTGGATTTTAACGAACTCTATTAAAGTCCACCAATGCTACACATATGTTAAAGGTCTGTTTTCTCATAATGGGGAGTATGACTCAGCTTGTTAAAATGGCTGCATGATATCTTCTGTGGCTATGGAGGGAGCTCTCCAGGGTCAGAGAAGATAGAACTACTTATTCCATCAGTGTCAAAATACTGAATATTATTTTGTTTTGAACATGAGCTGGTGTTTGGTGATGACTGCAGCTTGCGTTGGGTGATATGATAATACACATGGTTAAACAGCACCGGTAAGCATTTATACAGTGGTAAGTAGCTGCTCCTTTAATATTTTGGGCTAATACTGGATTAACAGGAGTTTTGTATCAACATGATGAACATTTATCAGGTATTTAATTCACCAGATTGGTCCAAAAAGGACTTTTCCATTTGGTTATTTTATCCATAAGCAGTTTCTCAGTTGACTTTTCAGGAAATGCACTGTATCATGATAAACATTACTGTGGTGATAAAATGACATGCAATGTGAAGGAGCATTTAATCCATCCCTCACTGACCCTTCATTCTACTAAGCTGAAGCTCATAAGATCCCTGCAGCCTATAACTAACATAGCTGACCAAGATTAGCAGCCCTGAGGACACACACACACACACACACACACACACACACACACACACACACACACACACACACACACACACACACACACACCACTCTCTCTCTGCTCACCCGTACAATACAATACTATGTGGCCTTGCATGCGAGTTTGCACAGACTCTAAACTTGGCCCCAGACAAACCATTGATGACAGGGCCACACTGGGAGAAGCAGATGTCACCGCACACATCTCCTCCATCTACAGGGATTATGGGAGTGGGCCGAACAGCTGCTGCTGAGACCACGTGTCTCTGAGTGTGTGTGAATACATGTGAGAGCATGTCTTTGTGTGTTTGCCGATGTCTTCATGTACAAAAAGCAAAGGGTGTTAATGTCATAGTTAAGACCATTATAGATCTATTTTGGCAGTTGCCTACTTTGTTAAGGCTTTGACATAAACAGAGAAGGGGGGACAGGAGGAGGAGGGCTGCATGTGTGTGTGTGTGTGTGTGTGTGTGAGTGTGTGTAGTGAGTGGGTTGGTGTGTGTAGGGGGGGTGACTTCATTTCACACTGCCTGGTAATCCCTTCACTAAGAGCAAAGCCTATTCTGCGGCCTGGTGATTGGTCTTTAGTACATTTTCATGTATTAGTCGCTTGGTAACAGGCTTGCTGCTCTGTCTATGATCACAGCTCTAATAACATAAAACACATGTTTTTAAGCACTGGTTTGGGGTCAGCGATTCTGTCCATAAATCTACAAATTGTGTTTGTCCTGCGACATGGATATGCCAGGTCTGATTCTATGTTAGCAAATCGTTTTTTTTTTAAATCTTTTATATTTATTTATACAGGCAAAACCGCATGACTCATCTTTCTCACAGGATCTTCCTCCCAAATACACCAGTCGCATCTTAACACAACCTTGAACAACCTTGACCATCTTTTCTTCTACAGCTTAGTTTAGTGCCTACATTTACACTATGTTAAAAACTACAAAGACACTAAGTATCCTGCTTGTGTAAAAAGTGTTGATTTCCAAATCTTTAAGCAAATTTAGTTAGATGTCAGCTAGCACAGGAATGTTTCTGGTTCGGTCACATCAATCAACTCCACAGCTCAGGGGATCCAGTCTGTCAGGTGTCTGTCAGCCCCTACGAGCTCTACTTCCTCTTCCACTTCCACCTCCACAGGAAACAGGAAGTCCCAGCCAGTTTTGTTCCCATTCACGCATCAATCCACACTCGTGCCATTCAGTTCTCCTTGCTTTACATTAGTGTGCCACAGCAGTAGTGAGAGCACTGGTTCACACTAAAATGTTGAACCATTTCACATATCAAAGTGAAACACTCACTGATTCCAGCATCGGCTGTTCATGCAAATTAAGACCTCACTCACGCCACTGTGTGCACTTTGGCTGAGCTTTCGCTTGAAGCAGTTCCAGGTTCACATGACTCACACGAAACTGCATTTAGCAAACCTCAACAACCTATTTTAGCCTTTTAGCAGTCCTGCTTAAAATGAAGGCATACATCATCAATAAAACATGACTGAGAAGTACTTTTGATGGCGCCTGTCTGGTCTGTGCATCTGTTTGCATCTATATCTAAACCTTAAAACTAATGCTTTGTAAATCACATTAGATACTGTACATGCTTTTTGTCAAGTTAAAATGAAAAAAGGCGACTTTTTACCTTATTACTAATAAAACTATCGCATATTTTTCATTAATCTGACCTACCACCTCACATCTGACATCAAATATCACTGTTATAGTAACAACAGCATTAGTTGACCTCTCCATCTTCCCATAAAGACAATTAGTTTCAGCAAAATTAAAGAGAACAGATTCCCTAAAAATGCTGTTTAACTGTGACTCTTTCTTTGTTTGATTTCATGAAGCTGTGTTTTGGTTTTCCTTTCTTTCTTCTTCTTCTTCACTTTAAGAATGTTTTATACGTCCCTCAGGACAAATAACCGCTGCCTCTGTACCAACCAACAGACATCCAAATAAACTTGAACTTAAAACACTGACCTCAGAGCATGTGGCCAGCATGTGGCTGAGCTCACGTCACTGCCACACTGGACCTCTGGAGAGTCAAAGAGACCAGTCTGGATGTTAAAGGGGAACCCTGGCAGTCTCTCCACAGTCATAACATCCCTGCTGTGCTGTTGACAGGAGTCTCCGGCACACTTTGGACATTGTTTTGTCAGCGACTCAACGAGCACATCCGGCTAATCGTTGCAGTTTGTAACAGGGACTGGGAAGCGACACCATCCCTCAGTTTCAAGGTAAATCAGAACAGTATGTGGATGTTGAGCATGTGTGTGTGGTCCACACTCGGCGTCAAGAATGAACACAAAGTCAGCACAACACTATAAACTTGTAAACGCTGTGTGGCACGTTAAACCATCAATTGCACAAAATATTTTTCCATGTCTCTCTTTGCCATGTGGACAATAAAGAGTCCAAAGCAGCCTAATCCTACAGACCAGACTGGTTGAAATGTAAATAAGGAAAAAGAGGAACAGTGAACAAACATGCGACTGTCCACGATGCACCGATACTGTAGTCTATGATTAGTCTCAAGCAGGTTTACTTCTAATGACTATAATGTTGTTGATAGAAATCAGCGGTTGGCTGAATGCAAATGTGCAATTAGACAAGTTCACATTAACTGACTGAGCATCCATCAAGGATGACTGACCAAGGCAGAAAATGTAGCACCCCCCCCCCCCCCCCCAAAAAAAAAGAAATCCAAAAAACATTTCACCGCACAATTAAGAAAAAGAAAGTCGTTCACAAGCAAGTCATGTATAATAGAATTAGAGTTGTAACGTAACGATGCAGGTGACTCTGGGAGAACAACAAGACACGTTTGTTCCTGGTGGGAAAGTTCGTCTGTGCAACAGCACGCCAGCACTAGAGCTCTGAAAATAGCCTCTACACAAACAGTACTTTGTGGAAGTACTGGATGCTTGGACGGCTCTTTGGGACCTGAAGCACCTCTTAACTTTCGCTGTCACCACAAGC
Organism: Toxotes lorentzi; assembly: GCA_037833715.1. Classification (NCBI taxonomy): domain Eukaryota; kingdom Metazoa; phylum Chordata; class Actinopteri; family Toxotidae; genus Toxotes; species Toxotes lorentzi. The sequence continues at coordinate 21,362,866 of JBBMJY010000021.1, read as the reverse complement.
TGTGCTCGTATGCGGAGAGCTCTCAGCATCTCTAAAAGCCTTTTTGTAAAACCCACATATGGGAGGTAAACTCTGGCAATGGGAATCATGATTTCTCACAGTGCTTGAATAAATACAGAGCAGAGAGAAAACTCCTTTGCGCAGATGGATGCTACTTGATGTTTAAAGTTCACCAAGTCCACAGAGTTTTAAGTATCTGCAGTGGGCATGTAATGGAATAACTTTGGGAGACAAAGTGGCAAAGAAAGTATTTAGGGAGAATAAACAAGCCCTGTGGTAAAGCCCTGTTCCCATTCTTCATTTTTATTATGCTTCAAAGTATTCAGAGTATTGCATTTCAGCATAAATTCAGAAATATCAAACTTTGCGTATTTTTTTTGACTCAGAATTTGACTTTGTCAACGTGGTGTTTTCTACTGCATTTTCAGCTGAAAACTGGATTCTAATTAAATAAGATTAGTTAGTACAAACATATATTTGCTGCACGTAATTCCATAAAATATGTAGATCAGGACTTTGTACTAATGCTCCATATGTGAACTTTCAAACTGCTGAGTTGGCGTGTCACACTGCTCACCTCTAGCAGCTCCGAGACAATGGGCAGGACCTCTGGGTTGCAGATGTCGATTGAATCGTCCCTGTAGGTCTTCTTCTTGTAACGGATGTTTCCCAGGTGGAGGATTGCTGACAGCAGGGAGAAAATCCTGAAGAGGACGAAAGACACTTCTTGTTAATACATTTATATTATTTTGTGCTACTAACCAACTGTCTCATTGAGCAGGATTTACAGTCAGGGACAGTCAGTGACATTTCTGCTATCGGATGGTCTCTTTACTATACCAAGCCTACACTGAAAAAAATCATAGAGTGAATTATTTCTCTTTTAATACTTCTTGTGTAGAAACAGACAACAAAATAATATTTTATTTTTATTAAGTTGTGCATTTCCGAACAGCTGATAAAAAAATAGCTTCGCATCCTGACTGATGCCTGTTTACTTATGAAGAATTTAACTAAATGCCGACATCTGCTGAGCTGTGACTACGTTTCCCCAGAAGTGTAATTGGACAGATTTCTACATATTTAGTCTCCTAATGTTGTTTCTAATGGACTGTGGGGCTGAGGTTCTGTAAACATTTAAACATTATTAAACAGTTGTGTACACCACGCCGATGGTCTTACTGTTTGCGCGTGGCGGGCAGGAAGCCGACCATCTCCATGGCCAGCTGCAGCCGCTCGAAGTCGTGCTTCAGATCCTCTCCTTCCACTGTGAAGCAGTCCTGCTGGTGTCAGGTGGAAACACACGGACAGAAGCAGAGAGGAAAACAGACAGAGAGACATCAGCATCACAAAAGATTTTGTTAAAATACCTGTTTTATGAGTATCAACACATTTCCACTGCAGATGGTGAAGACTTGACGCTCGCTCTGTGAAACTCATGGATGTATCTACTAATAATAAGCGGCCTGCAGAAGCTAAACGAGTGCATATATGTGTTTGACTGAGCAGGGTTTCACACAGTTTCATGTAAGAGAAGGGAAAGCTTGTTTGAAATAAAGGCTGCTTCTGCTAAAGACGAAACTGACAAAGAAATTTATTAATAAAATATAAAATTAATTCAGAAGTGGGAGACAGTCAGTGCTTCGCAGGTCACAAGCAAGTTCCACGTGTTTAATATGAAGTCCCATGTATAGTCCCAAGTCAAGCCCATCAAGTCCCTAGTCATGCGCTTTTCATCAGATTTAATGCCATTTTTTAACAGAAATAAATTGCTGCTTTTCAAAGCATTTGTGTGCAAACGTAGCATGACTTTCAAACACGTTTTTGAACATTTAAAAACTCTTTGTATTCCTGTGATAAAGTGCTGGTGCGCACCGGAAATCCAGCTTTCCTTCCTGCTCATGCAGCATGATTGGCTGCTGCCAGACTGATTCAAGGAACAGGAAAATGAAGAGTTGATTGTCTGTTTCAGATTGCTGGGCTTTGGAAAATGTCAAGTTATTCTGAGTCAAAAGTCCAAGTGAAGTCATGAGTCACTGGTGCTGAAGCTAAAGCGGACTTGCAAGTCTTCCTGGATTTTGTCAAGTCTGAAGTCCAAGTCATGTTGCTTGAGTCCACATGTTGGTTAACCTTCAGAAAAAAGATAAGTCGGCTGTATCTCATAGAAATGGTCACAGATTTAATGAGTAAGAATATGAGTATTGTTTAGACCACCATGTAGAAACTAAATTGATCACAGAAGACAAGATATCATCACAGTCCTCTGACTCAGCTCAGCAGATGACGGTGATTAATCAATCAAACTGAACGTTTGCTTTGAAGTCATTAATTAAAGCAGCACGTTGTAACGTCAGACCAACAGAAAACATTCAGGGCTTATTTCAGTTAAACAGATGTAAGCCGCCTCTGTAAACAAACTTTCTGGGGAAAACCCTGCTAAGTGAACACATGAGAGCATTCCTGTGCAAGCGGGAGACACTGATATCATATAGGGACTGTTTGGGAGTTTATGAATGAATGAGCGCTGCCATGACTGAGATACTAAATGAGTGCGCACTGGCGTTAAATAAGGAGTTATACAGCAAGGACGTGTAACGTTTACATTGATCGCGCGTGTGTGAGTGTGTGTGTCTCCTCAAGCCCCTCCGGTCGGTCAGCATGTCTCTGCTCCGGCAGTGAGCCTCTCTCTCAGGCTGTAATTAGCACATACCACAGCAACCGGCCAGCGAGAGAAGACACAGGAACCCATAATCCACACTCTGGATCTGCCTCATCTATGCTTTAACATTCAACACTCCTCTCTGCTTCTCCATTGTTTTCCTTTGGCTCAGGACTTGTCAGGAACTGCAGAGCCAGCGAGCGGCGTATTTCTCCAGTGAGCATCTCCAATTGCAACAAAGGGGTTTTGAGGCTTCTCCAGCTACGGCGAGACCCGGGAAAAGCCAGTTTTCAAATTGCCGGGTATGTTCGACCTCTGTGCCAAGCAGCACAATGTGATACGTTGAAGGAAGTTGAGAAAATAAAGAGATCAATTTTGGCCACTTATGAGGGAATACTTTGGACAAAAACCAAAACCTTAGCTATTGGTACTAAGGAGAAAATAAAGGACGAGGAAATCTTGAGTGGAGTCAAGGGATGATTAAGAAAGAATCTGTTCCTCTTATTCTAAACAAAGAATCTTTTCTCACTTCAGAATTTTAAAGTATAATTTCATACTAGTTGCAATACTCCTGGTGCAAGCTTACACTGAACTGAGTCATGTCAGGAGCCCAGCTGACTCTGCACATGGAGCTTTTTAACAGATCCCTCATGGATCCAGTTAAAAGTTATGTGCATCCAGTGGAGGCTTCCCTGTTACTTACCATGACTTAATCATGATTTATGACACTGAGGCACCCGGTCGAGTTTGTGCCAAAAACAGCATGCCACTCCGTCACTAGACATTCCACACGACCAAAAACCATAGACACCCAAACAGGCACAAAATGCAAAACCACAGCCACCGAGGCCCAGAACCAAACACCCGACCGCACACACCAAATGCAAACATCCAGAAAATGTTTGGTCTTTGGGATCTTTAGTCAAATACTTGATTTTTTATTTGTGTTTATTTTCTGTTTTCAGCTCCAGATGTTGCATCTGGAATCTGTATACACTTGTCACTGTTCAAAGTGCTGAGTGTCTCTATTTACTGCAGCGTGCCCCCCTGCACGCTGACCAACGGGAGAGGTCAAAGGTTAAATAGGCCGAAAGGGTTGGTCAGACGCTCAGACAGCTGTCAAGGGCTGCTGAGCTTTCTGTTTGTTTGTGTGTGTGTGTGTGCGTGTGAAGACAGTGACATCATCTCCTTGGACGGCGGGGTCACAGACTGATGAGGTCATTGACTGACCCTTGAGAGAGACAGTGTGTCAGCACACAGTGAGAGGAGGCGGTTGTGTAAGGAAGAAATATGAGAGAGAGGAGCCAGGGGAAAAAGGAGGACATGAAGAGAGCTCCAAGGGGTCTGTGGCGTTAAAGGAATAGTTCAACATTTTTATAAAATTGCTTCCTTTGCAAGGGTGAAATGAGAAGATCCATAACAACCTCGTGTCTTACGAGAAAGTAAGTGTCGCTCTCTCTCTATATATATATATATATGATTGGGTGGGGTCTATGAAGAGATGCTTGAGCTTATCTGATAGTTTTGTCGGGATATATTGACAAATGCGTTTAAGAATCACTGCAAATAGAAGATAAACTGAGCCACACTTGGAATACAACCAGTTCAACAGGAAAACAAGAATTAGAGTGCTGTGCAAGATAGGAATGATTAATCCCAAATTTAATTTTAAAAGATGGTGAATGAAAAAGGAGAGTCATGTATGGAGGAATCAGGGGATGGTTAGCCCAGCTTAGTGACACATCTTAATTTACATGATGTATCTTATTTTGTTTTTTAACCCTTAAATGCATAAATATGTGAAAACAAAAATGTGTGATTTTATGGGGTTGGTTACATGATGTAATTATTTCCGATATATCTGTTCAGTACTACTATTCAGCAGTTTCAGTTACAGCCCATGTTCCCAAATGCAGCTGTCGAGCACCGGTTTTGGCACGAAATGACCAAACCTGGCAATCTCACAGTCAGTATAAATAACTGCTTTACTGTGAGACCATCACATTTTGGCTTGTGGTTTTCATCAGAGCCATCTTTCAAAGTAAAACTTGAAGTGCTGCTGGAGCTTCGACCTCCTCAGACTTTTTCCCTTTCTCCATGCACCTTCGAAGTTGAAGGTGAAGTGAATCCACACTCAACCCCAATCTGACAACAAGATTTGGGAAGCTGGGCACAGTCACTGAACCCAGCTGTTAAACAGTGAGGAAGAAAAAAAAGAAAACAGATAGTTTTAGAAATAGAGACATAGTGCGTGAATAACCCTAACCGTAAGCTTTAGACACGTTAACAGGTTTTCACTTTAGACGGAGCCAGGCTGGCCATTTCTAGCTGTAGTCTATATTCTAAGCTAGGCTGAACATGTCATGACTGCGACTCCATATTTAAAACATTGATATCCATCTTCTCATCTCCCTCTTGGTAAGAAATAACCACATTTATGGGAGTGTTTGAGGGTTCTTTGAAAAGAATTGTCACCCAAAAAAAATCTGTCTTTAGAGTATCAAATTTCCACTCAAAGTAGGCTGCCTCTGAAAACGTAATACCTTAGTCCTTCTCAGAGGACAGTAGCTGCAGTGGGGTTTCATAAAAGGTACACTGATTTTGAATGACAACCCAGAGTCACAGCAAAAAAACATGAATCTAAACAAGTACTCTAGCAGCATAATCCTTCCCTTAACTGTTGATGTTCAGTGGATCACATGTGGGTTTCCACATGTTCTCATGTTAAATTTCTAAATGTGCTATGAAGTGTGGACTATTCTGCTGGAATACCCCCCTCTGAATCCAAAATGATAACAACTTTTCAAAGCCACATTTAAAGTATTTGATACTCGAAAGACAGATTTCTGGGGTAGTGTTTCTTTAACTGGACAAATTTGAAATATGACCACAGTGCTAAGTAACAGTGAACGTCCTTGGAAAGCCTTTCCTGAACAAAAGAATAGTTTGAAAAAAAGAGGGAGACAAAGAGCCAAAGTCAAGAAGGAAATACACAACTTGTGTTTATACCAACCTACTCTCATGTCAAGTGTTTGCTCATCGGCAAAGTCAGGAGACACTGAATCCCTCAACCGCACACAACAAATCCCACTGACCAAACATTACTTACTTCAGGTGGCAAGACAGTGGCAAGCTCAAAGACCGATGAAACAGCAGACAGACGCACACAAAATGGGCCACACACTTGGAGGGAAGTTGCAGGATGTGAAGCCTATTGAGCACAGCTGAAATGTCCTCACTGAATAAACAGGGTGTATGAAACTACAGTTTCTTAAAAACTTTACTCACTTTACGATTAATTACGATTAATTACTTTACGATTAGTTTCCTGTTCAAAGTTTATTTTTTAACTAAAAAAATTACATAACTGAACTTTTGTCATAACCAGCTGACATATCGTCAGAAGATATTTATTTTATTATATATTCTACGACGACCACCTGGTTGGTCCTCTGCTGATGAGTGTTTTTATTCCTGCACTGTGTGATAGGTGTTACATAATATAACATAAGTATATGTAGTGGTGAAGGTAATATCCTGAACCTTCCCGTTAAAGATGGTGGTTTCCAGATTTGACAGCGTTACCAATTTCCCAGCAGCAGAACATCCAAAGCCAAACATCAGTTTAAAGGGATTCCGTTATGTTTGAATTTTGTTTGGTTAATCAGTGTATGTGTTGTCATGCTCCTTGGATTCAAAAAGAAATGTGGAATGTAAGAGCTTTGTTTCTTCTAGAGAAAACTGATTTTCTTAGGTTACAATACTGTGTAAGAGAAGACCTTATCTCTGTCTTTATTTTCAAAACATAAAGTAAATTACCTATCAGTTAATTTTGCTATAAGTCATTTGTCAGGGTCAAATTCTTCAAATACCTCACTTTAAATGAGATACTGAATTTAGTACAAGTACACAATAGTACACAAAATAACTAAATACAGTAGAATCATCACATTAAGGTATCCCTTTAAACACTTTTTTTTTCATGGAGCACGAGCAGCTGAGGTCAGTCCAGGTCGCCTCCATCTTTAGTCCATTTCAGTGAAAGCAGATGTGTGTGGACAGCAGAGAGAGAACAAGACCAAAGGCTGGCACCAAAAACCCAGAGTACCACGACACACCCATGAGCACAGACGTACACAAACAACTTGTCGTCCACGGGATACTGACCAGCTCGCTCTCATAGTAATTGTCCCAGTGGAGTTTGTGCGATTTCTTTGTCATCTGGAAGCAAGGCAGAGCGGGTTAAGAAGGCATGAATTACACACAAGAATACACACACGTTCAAGAGGATGAGAGAGAGATTACACATGCTGTTAATATGTGAGGAAGAAATTACTAATCCTCACACACACAAACAAACACACACATCTCCAGAGCGGCAATAATTGAATCCATGATGTGACCTAATCAGAGATGGTGGTGGGTACAACTGGTTTGAATTTCAGAAACACACACAATCTTAATCAGGGAGCTCAGGGAGACATAACCTCGGTCCTCACACCACGTACACTAGGTATTCAGATGTTTCACTTAAGAAAAAGTGTAGAAACATGTCACATTTTATACGTTGATCATTAGTTTTCCTTTAGGTTTTGCGACAGGAGGAAGCAGCCATAGTGACCTGTTAGATGAAGAGCTGTGATGAGCCTGAAGTCACACCGGGGTTTGCACTTTTTTAAAAATAGCATAACTTTGTTTGGTTGCACTGTGAACGGATACAACGGTACAACAGTTGTTCTCCTGACAAACTTTGTTGTAACCATGGAAACCAGATCAACCAGAATGGAAATCTTAATCAGCAATAAAAGCTGGAACTGACATGTTGTCACCTTTGAAGTCAATGTAGTGAACATGAGAGCAAACAGTTGCTATAACATTCGCACTCATTTGGAGCAAGATCGTGTATCTGTGCACCTGACAAATGCAAGTCCCAAAATATTCACTCTTCTTTTAGCTCTGTTTTTGGTCTCTTCCAGCTCCTGAGGGAAATATATGACTCTTCAGCTGCTAAATGTCTGTTGTTTGCTGCTGAACAGGTTTGTGTACAGCAAATTATTTGAGCTTTTTCCCTGAAAACAGCTGCTCGCTGTGGCTGAAAATAACTAAGCTAAGAGTGAACAAAAACAGGAAAGTTGTGGCCCAGACAGCAACAACGAGATAAAACTCACTGCAAAGCTCCATGAAACCAAATGGAGCTGCAGAATCAGGTGAATCAGGTTTCCCCCTTTCACACTGTCAAACTGTTTTCACGCTGTCCTTTGATACACTGCTATTATAAAAATAAATGATAATAGCTGCTTTAAGGATTACAACTTTAAGTACAGTACTTGAGTCAATTTAGTTAGTTCTACCACTGAGACACAGTGACAGACGAACCCAACCCAGAACAAAATCCATCTTTGAGAGGGAAGAGAGCTAAATATGGATAATCATTTTTTGCTCCTTTGTGACACTGTCTGTGTAAGGAGTACATGTGAGTGTGTGTTTGTGTGTGTCCCTGTTTGTCAGGAACACATACACAAACACACACACGGTCAGACAAATGCGTGTGCACACAAACACACGCGACTGTCGGCGCCCTCTGCACGAGAGCAAGCCAGTGCCAGATTAATGCCTGAGTCTTGCTGTTGCCATGGAAACAGAGCATAGTAACAGGGAGCCAGCAGCGAAGGAGGTGGGGGTTTGTTGTCGTGGAGATTAAGGGAGGACGAAGGGAAAAAAAAAAAAAAACTGTTACTTTTTTGGGGAAGCCAAAGATGATGAACAAAGAACATATTTTTGTTTCTTCCTTTTTTTTTTTTTTGGTTGCCTCCCCAGTGTGCAGCCATACGGAGGGGGAATATGAATCCTGCACACATCTGCTGCCGACTGCAGAAGATGCACACATGTGGGGGTTTTTGGCATGTGCACATAAGTATGTAAACACAACCAGCCACACACACATGTGCACACACACACACATGTATACAGATGAAGGGCTGAAATTTTCTGTGCTGATGCAATCAACACTTCAGTGTTGAAAAGTGCGCCCCTAATGATAAACAATAAGTAAATAAGATCCAACAGGGAGAAAAGCTGCATCTGCCAAAAACACAGTATTTTATCCATTAACAATTTAACATTTTTTAATGGAAAATTTATTACATCACAATCCTGTTGTCCACTCGTTTCTGTGTTTTCTGTAAGTATTTGCAATGAATAGGATTGTACTTGTACATACTGAAATATTCACCTGCAGGTGGGTTTCCATCCACCAGTTTTCATGTGCATGCGTACATTCAAAAGTGGAGTGGAAATTTGGAAAAAATAAAACAACAGCGTATGCATTTCATGCACTGTTCTGTGTAATCGTGTGTGTGAGTGCACGTGCGCACCTGGTTGAGGTAGTGGTATTCCTCAGGTTTAAGCAGGTGGAAGGACTTCCTCTCCTCTTCACTGGCCCCAGCCAACAGGTAGTAGAACACATGGTAGTTCCTACAGACACACAAAACACAAACGAGTTAGAGGGTATGATTCTACAGCACACCTTTCCTGTATTGATTTCTTGAATATTTTAAATTTTCCCAGAGGTGAACTGAGGACGGCAGCTTTCACGTCTCTTCGCTCCACTGAAATGACGCCAGAGGAGGAGACTCTATTCAAAGCTTTGGAGCAGAGTACAGTGAAAAAAACTCTATCTGCTGCCTCTTTCACAACCCAAACCAGCATCATGTCACAAATAAGTCACACCTTCGATCCGGTGGGCTCACATTTCAAGTCAAACAAAGCAGCAGTGTGGTGTGTGGGCTGGAGGTAAGGGCCTCTGATTAGCCGTGACAAAGTCTGGGGCTTCGGCCAGTGCGCTGAGATGTAATTCTATTGCAGATGGAAACAAGCTTCACTTCTCTGCACAGGGACACTTGTGTTTGATGGAGCGGTGGAAAGTTAGGAAGTCCAGGGAGGATATTAAGGAATCCCAGAGTGTAATCGGTAGATGGGGAGAAGGATGTGTGTGTTTTGAACTGAATCTTGTGTGCAGTACTTGTGCACAGGAGATGTAGTAGTAGTAATGCTTCAATGCTAATAAGCTACTGAATCAAATCTTTATGGCAAGTATCTATTATATTATAGAAGTCATCAGTGATATGTGAGCAGGCAGGTGGCAGAAAACTGATGAGGAGGTTAACACGAGAAGTTGTTTTTGTGTTTTAAAAAAATGAATGAAAAGTAATGCGAGGAAAAACGTTCATTATCTCAGGAAGGGAACCTGCCTGTTCGCAGCTAGCTGTTAGCTCCAGTGATCGGGTAGGAGCCGTGGTTTTTCACTGACACTGCAGGAATAAACTCCCATTTTAAGTTAGGACAGTTTGCAGTCGGCTGTCTAATGAATATTGCTGAGGTTCATCAGGCTGTTTGACAAGTGTTTAGAGTTTCAGTTCGAGAATCTGTGACGGCTGATAGAGGAGCAGACTGATGGCTTCGGCTGGAAAACGTGTCATGTTGTTACGCTTGTAATTTTCCAGAGAAAACAAATTAAACAACTGTCTCTTGTCATGATCCTGCGTGACTGATCAATAATACTGATTAAATTCCGTACAGACACAGTTTGTCAGGAGTGAAGCTCTCTGTTTACACTGCAATCATCTAGTTTAGAGTTTTTTAATTATTGTAACACATCTGGCACAGGCTATATCCGGTGCTTAGTCTATGAAAAGCATGATTTTCCCATACGCGCTTATATTATTGTGCCGCTGACCTATATTTCTGGACACTTACTTTCTTTGCATTGTCTGTGTTAGCAATTATCATTGCTACTGCCGGCTATCTCTCACAGGACTATTTGTCATATTAGCAAACCAAAACTGACACATGTTTATCAAAGGTGGTGTGTGGTTAAACAAATTCACCCCATTTCCAGCAAGCTACTTTATTTGTGTTTTATTGTGTTTTCTACTTCACTGCTGACGTCAAATTAATGTTAAGTTTGCATTTTCTATCATTACAACTCTCTGACAAATAAAAGTCGTTGTTACATAATCTCCCAAAGACACTAAAATATTAAAATACTTGTTTCTTTCGGAGCTTTATGCACTACAGACAGGTAAATAATTAATGGACACCTCAAATAACTCTCACTCAACATTTCCTAGTAATGAACATTGAATGAATCACCAAACTAGTTAGCTGGCTGGCTAACTTAAGTCACAGCGGCACACTGTAATGTAAACACACATGCAGATCAGATTGCTTGATGGATCTGGTCATTTCAAGGGGAAAGGGCACTTGCTATTTCCCTTGATGAAGCTATTATCCACATGGACGCTAAACTGAAAACCAGTGCCCTTGACCTCAACACACCACGCGTTCGTTAAAGTGCGCTCATGTGGCCTTCGATAAAAGTACAGTATCGTTTGCTCGCAGTGTGAAGGCTGAAGTCATGTTTATCGAAATATAACTTCCTGTCCTGGCTGATGGTGACATCAGGCAGAGCTCGCTGTCTTTTTCTGTGGTTGTGTCTCTGTGAAAAGGTCTCTGTGTTCAAACGGAAAAGGTATGAGAAACTGAGACAATTCTGCAACTGCACCGCCTGCAATGCCTTGATATTCATTTGCCACGATGAATTTAAAACAATTTAAATTTACAACAAATTAAGATTTGTTTCCGTCCCATCACAGTGCAGAGTCATAAAGCCTGACAGCATCCCTGGAGAGCTCAGCCAGTTCCCTCCCTCGTGCCTTTTTTCCTTTGCTGGGGTCATATAAAGGCAACCTGTCACGTAACAGGCTTTAGGATTTAAGGTAGTGTGTAGTTTATCATCAGCCTGCTCGGTCTCCCACCACCTCTCTGTTCCAGGTCTGAGCCGCCTGGGAGGTCCCGCCTTTAGCCTCTACCCTATCAATATGGCCGCCAAGGTCTGTCAGCAGAATGAAATAGAAACCTCAGACCAATGAGGGTTAGAGGGATTAGATCACCAGTGGAGGGGTTTACATTGTTTTTGTTCTCCCCTCACAAAGCCATTATGCCGGTGGTATCAGTGACTGCTTTTTTGTTTTTGTTTTTTTGCCTGGGAGAGATATGGGGACAGAAAAGAAACTCTGTGTGTGTGTGTGTGTGTGTGTGTGTGTGTGTGTGTGTGTGTGTGTGTGTGTGTGTGTGTGTGTACCTGCTGGGAGTCTGCCTGGGAGATAAGTGATTCAAACAAAGTGGGTTTATACTGTATGTGAGTGTGTGAAAAGAAACAAGAAGTGGAAGACAGTGTTGTGGGGGAGCGGGGAGCATAACCAGCCTCTGTGAAATTTCTCACTATCTGTTTATTTTCACATATTCCAGAAGACCCCTGATGTGTAATGTAAAAGCAAATGATTAAAAGACAACCATGTCCTGTTTGAACAAATGACCAAACTCAGACGGAAACCTGATAGTTGCAGAAAGGGCAGAGGGCTATTTCAGATGGACACCCGATATATCTTCAGCTCGCAGAGGAAATGAAGGCTATTTCAGTATTGAGTTTCTGAGACAGAGATATGACTTTGACATCTTACTCTCAAACAAGCGGGAATATAGTCCTCAAAGTTTCCAGTTTCTGATGGAGATTATTTATGGCTGCATCACATCAGCCAGGGTTAGTGTAGGCTTATTATTTTCATTTTTTTTTAGAGATTTTCACAGGAAAAAAAAGTAATTTCCTAAAGGAACAGATGTGTTTAAACTGAGTTTCAGATGGATTTTATGTCCACACACATCCTAAATTGGGCAGGCTTCTCTCAAAATGAGAACATAAAAAAAAAAAACAGGTAGAAATTGCAAATGCAAGCTGTTGATTATGTACCACAGTTACTCCAAGTAAAAGAAAAACTTAGAAATGGAATTACTGAAATAAATGTATTGATTCTCACTTTTAAAAAAAAAATAATCAGACTAAATGCTGATGAATTCCCATGTCATCTCTTCAAACAACAACTTTTTCAGCAACTCTAAATCAGCCCTGGTAAAAGAGCCCAAACTGTATCTCAACCACAAACCCTGCTGTCAGTCTGATTGCCAGATTGTTGCTTGTATCCGAATCGTCCTGTTGTCTGAACTCACCTCTCATTGTGCTCCTGGTAAACCAGACGGGATTTTTCCAGCAGGTACTTCTCCACATAGGCTCTGAAAATGCCACACATATACATACCAGGTAAGAAAATGCTCTGCTGATATTAGGTTAAGACAGTACAGGGAAGAACGTGACAGAGCTACACACTTGAATAATTACAAAGACATAATGAAAGCTGAGGAAGTGATTTTCAGGGTTGCCAGCAACGTGTCACATAAACCACAGAAGCTCTACCTCAAGATAACGTCATTTGTGACTGATGCTGCTTTATTTACCACACAAGGAAACTGGTTGCAGTCAGTTTCTCAATCCTTTATTATCTGTTAATAATATGCAAACACCAAACTAAATATTCTAAAATTATCAACCTGAATTATACATTCTTAAAGTATCAATAAACAACATCTGGATGATTGATTTGTTATCATGTTCTCATGTGATCAATGTAGGATATTAATTCAAAGTTATTTTTACACAATCACTACATGATGATTAACCATTAAGAATGAATTAGGCCACAATTTCTACACGCGTGTGTGAGTGTGTGTGAGTCTCACCCCCTGACAGTGCCACTCTCCTGGTAGTTGACCTGGATGAACTTGCCGAAGCGGCTGGAGTTGTTGTTGTGGGCCGTCTTGGCGTTCCCAAAGGCCTGAGCAGAAAATGGAAAGAGTCACCTTCAGGTCAGCATATGAGCGTGGAGACAGGTGATGTCTGTGACAGGTACAGCAGCTTGACACTTAGATAAGAGCAGCACTACAGGCAAACTTAATGATGGGAACTGAACTCTGGACTGGAGTGAAAAAAATGTGTTAGGAGTAGAGGGAAAAGCTACCAATCACAGCACTGTAACAGAGGTCATGAGGCTCAGGATGGGGCCCACAAGTAGCATGCACGCACACACACACACACACACACACACACACACACACACACACACAAACACACACACTCAGAGACCATGCACTAAACTGCAAAATTCCTATGAAGGCAAACACACTGCAGAACTGAAAACAGACACAGTCACAGCTCGTGGAAGTCTGTGGGCATTTCTGCAAAAACACACACAACGCACACACAGAGTCCATCATTAGAGGCCCCTGGGGGACTCATTCAGGTTCTCATTAGGAGCCTGATGAGCCCAAACAGAAAAGAGGAGACAGGACGGGAGAGTAGAGGAGAGGAGACGAGGAGAGGAAATGAGAAGAGCCGAGGAAACGAGGAGAGGAGGTAAAGAAAGGAGAGAAGAGGATAGGGGAGGAAAACAAAAGAAATATGGAAAGGAGAGGAGAGGAGATGAAACAAGGAGAGGAGAGAATAAAACAGGACACAAGGATGGGAAACAGGGAAAGGTGACAAGGAGAGCAGAGAAGAAGGGAGGAAATGGAGAGAGGAGGTGACAGGGAGAAAGAATAAGATGAGGAAAGGAAACAAGGAGAGGTGAGAAGGAGAGAGGAAAGGAGATAGGAAATCCAAACAAGGGAAGGTGACAAGGAAAGGAGAGGAGAGAGGTGAGGTGAGGAAACAGGGAGAAGAGAGGGGAGGAGCAACGAGTCGAGAGACAATTAAGGAGAAAGAAAGACTTTGAGGAGATAGCAAAGATGCTGCAGAAAAAAGAAAAAAAATCGGTAGGAGAGGTTGAAAGGAGGGAAGATCATCTAGGACGCAGCAGACGAGTAAAAGAATGAAGAGGGAGTGAAGAGAAGAGGTGAAGACAAAAGATGAGCAGAGAGGAAATGAGGACACGACAGAAGATCAAAAACGAAGGAGAAAAGAATTACTAATGAGATTAGGAAAAGGGGATGACGCGAAACGAAAGCAGGAGGAGAAAGGGAAAATTTAAAGTGGAGTAACAGAAGAAAGAGAAGAGAAAGAGCCCAGTGTGAGACAAACATATTTTCATATTTCAGCGATACAGTTCACAGGAGCAGGAGAGAAATTTCGGGCTGATACAATCAGTATTTGGGAGTTATGATAAATGACTAAATAAGAAGCAGCAGAGAAAAGGCGAGACAAGGATGGGGGAGGGAAAGGGGGAGAGAGAGAGAGAGAGAGAGAGAGAAGTGGGCGTCAGATAATTGATTGTGGCTGTTGGATGAACGCTACAGCTCTGGAATAACACGGTTAACAAAAGTAAAACCCTGCTCCTGGATCAGCCTTTCATCTCTGTAATGATTCATTCCGAAACATCCCCCCACCCCCAACACCGCCAACCTGACACACATTTAACAGCCCAATCAGGACAAACATGCGGAGAGAGGAAAGGAAAAAAAAAAAAAATAATACAAGCTTGATTTGTCCATTTTTTCATCCCTTTATTCCCTCTTTCTCCTCTCCTTCAAATCCACCCATCTTTCTTTTCTCTCCACCAGATCCTCATTGGGGCTTTAAAAATAAAAGTCCATGGGTCGAGACACAAAGTCGACACCACAGAGGGAGAAAGAGTGGACTCGCAGTGAGCTCTGCCTCAGTTGCCTCAATCCAAAATGTAAATCGAAACTGCAATTTGCATGATAATGACAGACCTTTCATCCTCAATAATGTCTAGATATATCAGCCCCTCTGTGGCAAAATATTTCCACTTCTGAGTTTTAGAGGAAAATCCACTTCCTGAAATAATTGAACTCAGAGTGAAATGAGTCCGACTCTAATGGAAACTGTCAATGGCAATCAAACCACTGCCGTCAAAAGACGCACGGGGAAAGAGGACAGGCAGGGAAGACACGCACTGGGCACACAGGAGGATGTATGTATCATCTGAGCTGGTAATCCATGTGCGTCTGTATACATGTGTGCCATGTGTGGATGCGTGCAGCATGCTGTGTGCCGTTTGTGTATGTGTGTCCTGTGTGTGCGTGAAAGAGATTAATGAGCAGGGCGGCAGTGTCTGGATGATTTAGTGGTGAACTCTGCTTCATGGTCATCGCCTGCTGTGACCACAGCACAGGAAAACACACACTGCGAATTGGTGATTACTGTGTGTGTGCATGTGTGCTAAACATGAGTGTGTGAACAGACTCAGAGAGAGGTGAATTGTAAAGAGAGAGCATTTTAAAAGCATGAACACGATTGTTCTGTAACATTAACGACATCAATTTTGAAGTTTGAAATTTGTACTTTACTTATTTGACACATTTGACACGTAAAGATTCAGAACATGCACCTGAAGAAAAAACTGTCCCAAAAAGAAATAAAAAAAAAAAATTCACACAATCCAAGAAAAAACAAGAAAACAGAATTATGACACTATGTTCTTTACGTATGCTACAATAACTTCCTTCTGTCTGTTGCTAAAACATCTTTTGAGACAATTCTTGGTTCTTTGTTGTTTGTATCTGACAGACATAAAAATAAAAAAAAAACACAGCAAACTGTGAGCTCATGTTTGCACTCTTTAAAAGGAGCATGTTGCCTGGAGGAAAGATCCAAGAACACGGAATACCAACTTGGTGCATTTGCAGTTCCCATAGACTTGAAGGACTAAATTGTCATTTCAATTTGAAATTTTACGTGACCCACTATAAACTGAATTAACCCCAGCCCTCCCTGCGTAGCCTGTGGTGCCATATGGAGTCCAGAAATAACCAGCACAAGTGTGTTAAAAACAACTCCACACTGTGTCCATTTACACAAATCAAAGACACAGCGCTTAGCCAGCCATATGTTAGATTTTATGTTGACTCAAACGTATTGGCCCAGAGGCTTAATCCTGCTGTGTGTATGTGTCTGTATCCTTATGTCCAAATGGCAACTTTGGCTTCATACCGCCAGTATGCTAATGTATGCTTACGCCCTGTGTTAGCCCCCGTGGGCTCTTCCACGCTGTCACGTTACGTTAGCCAGTTGTTTCCTCTGCCGCTGCAGAAATCCCCAGCTCTTCAGCCTCAGAGGAAGCAAGCAGTGGTGCTGCTATTTCAGAGCAGGATTTAGCGCGTTACGTGTTGAGAGGAGGCAGACAAAAATGGGAGCTAGCCTGGTAATTAGCATGTCAAGAGTTTCATCAAAGCATGGGCTAAAATCAGCTCAAATACTAATGCTCATAACCTGGTGCTCTCTCCCTCTCTTTCACTTTCACTTTTCTTTTTTTTCCACAGTACAGCTGCAGAATTTCTCCAAACACTATCAAAAACTATTAGGTGACCTAGATTATGAAAAACAAGTGGAGACGTGCCAAAACAACTGGGCTGGGCTCCATTAGCTAGTTTTTTTTTCTGATTCATGGAGTGCTGAGTGGTTCAAATTATTGATGCTGGCTGTACAGCCCTGATGTCCAGGTGATGGTGACTGCCTGTTTCAGCAGGATGCTTTTTCTTTTTTGCCTGCATGAATATCCAGGTCACAGGGAGCTGACATCATGTGGGGGGGGGCTGGGTAAGACTTACTTAGAGGAGATGTTTCTTGGTAGACTGGTTCCTTTGTTAGTCAAATCAATTGTTATCCAAGTATGCAAATGTAAACATGGGCACTAATATTAGCCGCTACTTTTTTCACACGCTTTGAACCCTGCGGTTTAAACAATGATGCAAATAATTTATAGTTTTTATCTGAGAAAGTGATCAGCAAATTCATTAATAATCAAAATAATCATTAGATAAAGGCCTAATACACTGTTCAATTCACTTCATCCTAACAAAACCAAAACCAGAAACCACCACAGTGCAGCTACACTGTCTGCATGCAGTGTCAGTCGAGCTCACACACACATCTTCTATCAAACAACCACACACTGAAAGATGTTTGGTGCAGCAGCACATACAGTAAATGTCAACACTTACACAGACACATGCGCTCAAGATCACACGCTTGGTGAGAGACACTTACTCCATTTGCTGCAACATTAAACGGCCATAACATGATAGGAGCAGACCGCCAAGTTGCACTGCTCATACACACGAACAACTACACACGGCAAAGTGAACTTCTGAACTGACAGCCTCATCACTGGTAAAATACATATACGGCAACTAGAAAATCCTCATACACACAAGCACAGTTCCCTAGAATCATGTATTTTAAGATATTTAAGAATAACACATGAGAGCCAGAGAGAGGGGGGGGGGGGGGGCATTTCACCTTTCCCAAATTAGGGAGAAATTATTAAATATTCTTCCAAAAGAACCTTCAAAGGATTTACAGCACATGTGTTAAAGCCCTGTCCTCTCATCATAAGCTTCCCCTTTCAAAGATGTGTTCAATAGTTGGACTGCTCACTGCGGGTTTACTCCAGAGTGGCCAACTTCAGCCCACTGGGTCATTATTAAAGCAGACGCCTGCTCTCATAGTGTTTCTCTGCCCTACATGTATGTTAGAGTGTGATGAAAACACAGAAGGACACAGTCATAGAGGGCTGTAGGGGGTAAGACTAAGAGCTAGACTCTATCTACCTCATAGGCTGACATTAAAAGAGCACTCATCCGACTTAGCATTTTTATTGCACATATTCTTCTTCCCTAGCAAAAACTGTCGCTTACGTTACCCACAATACAACTAGACTTCTGACGGTTTGATCAGAGATTCTGGTGTGTTATGTTAGCAGTGGCTGAATGTAGATAAGGAGCTGACTCTGGTAAATTTACCTCTTTCTGTCTTCACTATCCATCTTTCATCCCTGTTTCTTGCAGAGAAGCAGCATCTGGGGCCACAGAATCTCAGAAATGCCTTGAAAACATTTTTTTTTTCAGAATGATGATTTCATGCTGTGTGTATTCTCCCTGGGGTCCATCTGGGTTTTTTTTAGGCTTTACTACTTCCACACTCACGAGAGGCTCTTGCAGCTCAGACAGATGACATCACATTGCATTCCTCCGATAACAGGTGCAGCTTGACTTCACATGGCAAGCTGAGAAAACAGACTGTGTGTGTGTGTGAGTGTGTATGAGTGTGTGTGGTTTGAAGTAGCTTTAAATGCCAGCCCTTCCCCGAGGTTTGCGGCCAGGCTTGAAAACACACACTCACGCAGGAGAGCAGGTGTTTGTGAGAAGCTCTGCCTGTCATAGCAGCAAAGCTGTAAGATGCGACAAATGACAACATTGCACGTATGTGCATCTGGACATTCAGCCCTCATTAACTGGACTAACTGGTGTTTGTCACAAGCAGCTGGGAGGCTGACTAATACTGTAAATAGAGTTTGCAATGCTTGATCCTCTGCAGGAGGAGAGGGGACACAAGGTGGTGTTAGTCCTTCATCTCTGCAAAAACGCCCTCCAGCAACATGCTAAAAACTACGGCCACAAATAACCATTATTGTTATTTATGAGTAATCTGTTGGTAACTTTTGTTTTGCAAGAAATTGTTTGCTTTATTTAAAAATCTAGTAAATAAAAATAAGATAAAAATGCACATCACTTTTTCTCACAGTCCAGGTAGAAGTCAGTAGATTGCGTCTTTAACCTGCTGTGTGATGTTTTGAATGTTACTGAAACCATACACTGAGGTTAGTGTAGCAAGAGTAAAATTGTTAATGTCACTTCTAATACGTGACAACATTTCTTAAAATCTTGTTAGCCACATTTGACACAGACACTAAACAAAGTGCTACTTGATTTGACAAAAGCACATGTGTAAGGCACCATGAGTGGGTACAACTGTAAAATGTCACAGACTCTAACAAAGCTAATGAAGTCAGGTCAGTCTTTTTATCTTAATCTCATCCTTACAATTTGCTTTTAACTTTCTCTCCGTCCATCTCTATAATATCTGACTCCCCAGACTCCTTCTTTTCTCTCTTTCTTCTTTTTCTTTCCTTTACTTCAGACACATGGGATGAGCTCTCCTTTCTAGGAAAAAGGAAGGAAGGGAGGGTAAGGGAGGTGAGGACAGAGGAGGAGGAGGGGTAAAGTTACGTAATTCTGACAGGTCACACACTGAAGGGGCCTCCTCGTAACAGCCACCATGTGTGGAGACGAGCTGATGTAGTTTGGGTGACGGAGAAACAAAGAAATTTAATATAGGGTTTTGATGTGGCCTGAAATTTTGCACACATTCATGCACACATTTACTAATTTGAGTCAACACACACAGCCAGAGTACGGTGGTCAGGCAGATCCTTACTTCCTCCAGGCTTTTAGCAAAGGCCATTTTTACCTTATTTCTTGTTTAAATCTTACCATCTATCTCATTTACTGGCTAACCTTTCAGTACAGTCAGTTAAACAGGCACAAAGACAAAATAATTAACAATCAGTGTCTAATAATACAGCACAAAGTTGTCAATTATATCTCATTTGTTTAATAAATATGAAAAACAAAGTGTAAACGCAACAAGTTAATCTACTTATAGAGACATGGGAGTGGTATTAATATTTTAATTTATCAGCAAACACGCAAATATGTATATTTTATGACATGAGCAACATCATTTTTATGACGTACAGAGTCGACTCTCTTTGGTTTCAGCTTTCTGAAGAGCCAGCTTCATCATGGCTCTCCATGTACATGTAGTTGTTGGCTAATAGTGCTCGGCTATTACGTGACACAGCGAGATGGGGGTTTGTTTCATGTGGTGAGCGTGAGCAGTTAACGTCACGGCCTAATGACTGGTGAATGACGTGAACAAGCTTGCTCGATGACTGTCATCCAGTTGAGTAAATGCCCAAAATTTATTGCTGAACTTGACCACAACGAGGTTTAAAACTGGGCAAAGAGCTGATTTTGGCCTGTGGATCCACAAAAGGGTATAACAGACACAGCTGTAAAATATAAAAGGCTTATTCTGAATATATGCGGTTGTACTCAAGAGAGTGTTAATATATTTTACAGTGAAATACGGCACCGACTGCAAGCGTGTACCACTGAAGTGATCCAGGCTGACATGGCTGTGCCTGATGAAAAAGCAGAAAATAAACAAGAAGTCATCGTTTGTCTTGGCTACAGAGGAAACACTGATACTTTCCAGAGATTCAGAACATGCTGTACAATAAGAAGCCTAATCCCTCTGCACATATACATTCAGAATCATCCATGAAGAAGCATTAGTGGGTCTTCTTTGTGCCTAAAGAACAGTGTCCCTGTACACATCCAGGATGTGCCTGCATGAATGTACAGCATTAGTCATCTGCAGCTCTTCATTCTTGTGTGTTGTGGCTGTCTCAGGGTCATCCTTTCAACAGGGACCCATCACTCCATTCACACAGATGCACGCATACTTCACATGCACACAAAAAAAGGACACACCTCTGCAGAGAGAAAGTCATGTGACTTCCTTTTATGGTCCAGGAAGCCAGAGACACAGAATAATACATGACAAACACACACAAACACACACACACATCTCTGTGCTTCTGCACTTGTGAGGACCTTTACTGACATGGTGCCCTGACCTTAAGCATCTCAACGAGGCTAACCCCAAACTTTACTGCCCAGACATCCTCTTATTTAAGCTTCTCCAGTGGACACACTTGCTGCTTTTACTTGTCCTAACATTATTGTGAACTGAATATCTTTGGGACTGTTGGTCAGATGAAACAAGACTTTTAATGGATGTTAAATAGATCAGATGATTAATCGAGAAAATAATCAATTGAGCATAAAAATAATCATTAGTTAAATATTTTTTAAAAAGGTTGTTTAAAAACTCTTACTGTCGTTCTGAAGGTATTTCCAGAATCCCATCTGGATCCCATCTCATCTCTGCAACCATCTGGATGAAAAAGGTTTTTGACTCTTTACTTTGCTTTAATTTGGAAACAGAGGCGCGATTTGGGAAATGGGTTAAAAATCTTTTTCATCAATTTGGAATTCCGACACTCATAAAATGGCGTACAGTAAATGTAGTTGACTACATAGATTTCGAATGCGGCTGTCTCCACAAAATACGTGGCTTTTATTCTGTTTCTGGAAAAACATGCACAGTAGCTGCACAGTATCGTCACAGTTTCTATTTCATAACGCAAAATGTTAAGTGTAGTCAAATTTCAGTTCAACAAAAGACAACAAAGACCACAGGCCATTAAAACTCCCTGCTGAACGAACTCTAACCTTTACTCTAAAACCCAGTGTTAAACCGAAAAAAGGCCTTTGAACATATGAGGGATGTCCAGAATGTCCTCACAGGGTCTAAAAATCTAACTGGTCTTACCTGGTGTTGCTTAAGAAAGACAACATAACAATAAACATGCAGCCGGCGGCTCAATCACACACTGAATGGACAGTGAAAGTTCACTGCTTTGCTTTGCTCAAGGGCACTTAGGGGAGCGGTTGCCACTGCATATCTCCAACCTGTGACCTTTAGTGTGTTGTCTCTGTGTGAGAGTCTCATGTGTATGAGTGTTTCAAGAAATGTGCCTGAATGCATTTACTGCTTTTATATGAACATAAAACTACAGTACAAATCCCACGCAGCCAAACACATCTGTACACGTGTTGAGAGAAGTTAGATAGCACGTGGAGAAGACGGCATGACTCGCGTCTTTCTCACACCCTCTCACACACACACACACGCAAACACACACACATTCTCTCTCTCTCTCTCTCTCCATAAATGGCTGCTGTCACTAGAGTGCCGGGCCACATCTGGATCCCATTGGCCTCAGGAAGGGCTGAACACACAGGCCCAATAAAAGCCTCCTTCCACTGCACAGGACTGTCAACACACCACAGTCAGTGAGGAGGAGGTGGAGAGAGAGAGATAGAGGAAAGAGAAGAAGAAGAGGACGATGACAAGCACAGAAACATAAGGGAGGTATAAGAAGTGGGAGAGTTACAATGAGGAGGGAAGGGGAGGACGTAGAAGAAGGAGACAACTGTCTCCCTTAAACTCACCAACATCACACATATTGCCTCCGAAATTACCGGCCTCCCTGTGCCCAGTCTCACCAACGTGAACAGACAGAGCCATCACACGCCTAGAGCTCGTAATAGCAAGTGACACTGATCACCCCCTCAATCCACACCTCATACTCCTGCCATCTGGTCTGAGATACAGGACCAAGAGCTGGAGTTTTTTCCCTTCTGCCGCAGCAGCCCTAAACAAACTGCCTCCTCTGTCTGTCTGTCCATCTGTAGTTAAAATGTTGTGCACAAGAGATTTTCTGAAATTTGTACTGTAAATGTGTGCACATGTTCCCATTAACATCCTTTATGAGAATTTATTCAAAAGGACATGATGAGATGGCATAATTAACCACCCACTGGTACCTCCCATACATTGTGGTATTTCATTGCCTGAGTCTTGCCCAAAATTGTGTTTTGAAAAACACTTATTTGCTTTCTTGCTGAGAGGACTGATGCAACTCTTATGTCTGCAGCTGGAACCAGCTGGTAGCTTAACATTAAGACTGGAAACATGGGGAAACAGTTAGGCTCAGTAGCCTCAAGAGTCATTGTCTACAATCAAACCAAGGCATTGTGGTTATGTACATTAGCACTTTTTTTTAGATTTTTTTTTAGCTCTTTGGTGGAGGTGGAGACACGCAACAGTGAGAAGCAACATTGGCATCATGGTCACAACAAATATCAGTTTCTATCTTTGTCTTTATCGCTGCTCTATTTTGAAAGGCCAACTTCTCCATCTAACCCAAGCATAAAATTTATTTTTCAATATTTGTGCCTTTTTTCTGTTTTACGTTTGTTGTGTCTACTCTGGTTTTCTTGTTCACAAATTGACAAACAAAATGTGCATAAAAACAGCTGGATGAACACCTACAGAGCCACATACAGGTCTGTATTTAACACCACCCGATGAAAGGTTTATTACTCGGCCAGCTCTAAACAACAGGCTCCAGAGCAGTGTGTGTGTGTGTGTGTGCAACTAGTGTCTATGTCAGTCCAGCCATACCTCATAAATGCCCTAGCTTCATGTCGTCTGTCTCTGCCAGGGTAGCTGTTAGCAAGTTGCCTGTGAGTGTTTCAACCTCCGCTACCCCAGATTAAAAAAAACAGCCTGAGAGGAAAAAATATGCACCTTTCATCAAACATTAAGACGCCTAATCGACCCCAAGCCACCTTTGCTCCAATCCAGTGCTCTAACACACCACAGATTCTCCGCGTTTGGCAAATCCTGCGAGTTTCTGGGAGTGTGCTCGGAGCTGGCGGTGAGCCTGTAACGCAGTGCGGTGTGACTGACAGAAAATGTAACTCAGCGTGCGAGGTGGTGTGGGAAAATCCCACGACCGGGTGTGTTGAAGTGTTAATCCCATGAGAGCTGGACTTCTACATTCTGCAGTGTGTGTGCTGCAGCGAGAGATGATTAATTTGGGATTTGAGTGGGAGGGGTGTGTGTGTGTCTGTAGTGTGAGCGCACACAGTAGTGTGTGTGGAGACTACATGAAGGCTGTAATTCGACATTCTGTAGATAGAGAAGAGATGTATTTACTTGCAACAAGAAGAGAAACCATTGTTTTGATTGATTACTTTGAAAACAGTTGCTGATGAATTTAAGTTTTTTTTTTTTTTTTTAAAGAATGCCAAACAATTTGTTGCTTTCAGCTTCAAAGATGTGAATATTTGCTCATAGTCTTAGTCGTCTATGACAGGGTTTTGAACTGTTGGCAGGGCAAAGCAACAGATTTGAATCTTTGTAAACAAAATGCAAAGTAAATGCAACTGTGTCACAAGTAAATACTGTTCACAAGAGTGGGATTGAATCCTCCAGAAAGTTCAAGGCATACTGGTTTGTTTCAGTGCAGTCTTTATTTGCAATACAGCAGGATTAAAAAGAAGACAGCACACTTGGTCTTCTCCGGGGTCAAACTATCTGCAAAATCTCTGCAAAGTCGACACTTCAGATCCACAAGAAGCAATTTCTGCGATTTTATGTTGCATTCAGTGAAGAGGAATTATGTGGTGAGAGTAGATTTTGGTATTTGTGTGTACATGTTTGTGCTTTGTTTACTGGGGGTTTAGCCGGGGAAAGGAACGCTGGCTACAACCTCAGGCGTTTCCTCTCTCTCATCTTCTTTTTTTCCTCTGCTACACTCTTGAAGTCACTTCATTAACTCAGTTCAACAGGCCTCAGCGAGCTCATTGTTGCTTTTTATTTCCTTGTTGTCAGTGTAGTATTTAAGTGCTACTGTTTATAAAATATGCAGACGTGAATTAAAGCTCGTATGCAACAATTTTGTTCAACGCATCTAAAAATTAACTCAAACATTCAGAGACATACAGCACACAAATAAACAAAAGCCACACATTCACACACAAAAGCTCTTTTATCTATTCTCTATTTATCTTTTTTCTATCCTGTAAAAATATATGTTTGCTTGTCTTATTTAGTGCTCACTAAATAAGACTGACTACTTCCCCTTTTCCCTGTTTGACTTTTCTCAACTTCTGCAAATCATGACCCTCTTAGCATTAAATTTCAGTAGAAACATTGGCTTGCTCACTCTCTGTGCCACAAAGAGCACAGCTGAGTATAATCAGAAAATTTACCTCTGTTAAAGAACCGTCTGCAATACAGTTTGACACTGAGAAATCTTTAATCCAAAGACAGGATATATTAATAAGACACACAGCATCAAAAAATTGCTGTGGTCTTGTGAAACAAAGTTGTACAAAGCATGTCATCAATCACATCAGGCTTGTTGTGTCTGGGAGGTAAAAAATGATCGGAGAGAGAGATTGGCCACTTCAGTCAGAGCAGCAGAGTCATCTTCTGTCTTCAGTTGTGGCCTGAAACCTCATCTCTACAACGAGAACCTCACATCACACTCTCACCACTGAATCACATCACTGCTCGCTGTGATTCATGCCCTTCCTGAAACGCCCACCCCCCTTTCAACAGCACCGAGGTTCATGATTTTCATACAGCGAGACGATCATACACAGTCCACTTGTGGGGTGCGTCTAACTGAGAACGAGCCGGAGCCTCCAGTTATACTTTATGTAGCTGTCCTTAGGTTATCATTTCTCACCCTTCAGTCTGGCGACAGCTCAGATGAACAAGTATGTTTGAGTCGGCGAAGCCAACATCCTGTCCTGCCAACAAAAACTCAAAGCTGATGTTTAAGTTAATCTAAAAATAAAGGAGCTGGATGGGAACCAGTAAGCAGATTGAGAAAGGGCATGTGAGCATGTGTGGTTCAAATAATTTGACAGAACTAATGTTGATGGGGGCCATGACAAATTTTCCCAATGGTAAACTGCTCTGTATTTGCAAAGATCTAAAATACTGTCTCATTGTGTTTTGGCGTCTGAAAAATGCACATATCTGCCAATCAGACCGGATTTATCTCACCAGTACCTGAATCAACATGCACCCACCAATACAGCCCAGCCCAGCTTTAAGGTGCCGGCCAAATCTGAAAAGAGAGAACTGGTACTGGACCAGCAGTCTAATATGGGCAGAAACCCTGAGATTTCGTATCAGAATTGGTATCGGGAGACAAAAAGTTGAAGCTGTGTGTGCCTTGCCACAGTGCTGCTGTGGATAAAACATCATCTGCAAAGGCTCAACACCAGGGTTGGCAGCTTTTAGCTGAGCATCTTGCCATATTCAGGTCAAACCTTTCTGGAGGCAAAGCTCACTCCCTCTTCAAAAATACAGCTTTCAAATTTATGAGATAAACACGGTGGATTTATAGATATTTTCGCCAAGAAATCCAGTTTTCAGTTTGGCCAGTTCCATGTCCTCATTGTCCAAAAATACAACAAATAACTCTTTAACTGAGAGTCGCCTTACTGTTCATAACTCAGAGAACACTGGCTTGAGAACCAAAATGGCAGGACTTGTGGAATTATCGTCCGATCTCTGTGCTCATGGATGGGGTATTGTGTTACTAAAGTGCCAGGGGAAGAACGAGAGGGGAAGCTGAATTAGTGCTCTGTACGAACGGTGGATTTGGCAAACTAATTCAATAAAGGAGCATGGCATTTCCTCCTGTCTTATCTGTGTCTGCTCGGGGAGGGAAACATCGGAAGGAGGTGAAGCCACCTAAAGCAAGACTCTCTGGTGTTCCTGTGAGACTCCATTATTTCCTCTTCGTATCTCGAATTAGATGGAGCTTTCTTCTGGAGACTGAGCCACCATTGTTTCTTCTTCTATCTTTACCTCTGAAATTTTTGTAATAATAAACCACCTACCTCTCTCTATATTTTTTCTTTCCTATGCTTCTTTTGGCTGCCTTCACTTCTACCTCTCTCCCCTACTCCCCTACCAGGCCTTATTTTCTTTTTCATCACTCACCTCTCCTCTCTATCTTATCTCTCTGTGCCTCCTTTTTTCTGACCCGATGTGTTTCAGACTTCAGGACAATGCTACACTCAGCCGTAGTAGCAGCACGGTCTATTTTTGCATCAGGCAGCAGCCACCGATGCCGCAAATATGCACGGCGCCGATGTGAACATCACAACAGGCCACTGGAGCTCTCACCACATGTAAACCCAAAACAAACACACATATACCATACACTCACACAAACAAACGCACACCCAGAGTCACAAGAGCGAAACCTCCGGGTCCTCACAGTGTTCATTTAGAGAAAAAACGACAGCTCTGCCACAGGATCGTCCCAACTGCTGTTGACTAACAACCATGTTATCATGGTGCAGTGATAGTAGCGACGCATCTATGTTTATCTTAACACAGTAAACGAGCATGAACACGATAAGATGAATATCGAGGAGCGTGTACTGTGACAAAATTGCACAGTAAGCTCTGCTCGTCTGCCTCGTGCAGGGACAACATTTACGTTAGTGGAAAAAAAAAAGGGCATGACATACAGCATATCAGGTCTGCAGCTATAAATAGTTTTCTGAATTCATTAATCTGCCAGTTATTTTTAATGAATTAATTAAATTTGGTCCAAAAGAAGGTGCTAAAAAAAATTTGTCCAAAAACCAAAGATATTCAGTTTACAGTAATGGTAAGAGAATTTGACCATTTCCCCATCTGAGTATAGGGAACAATTAAATGTTTATGATAATATATTATAATAATAATTATTATTATTATTATAAAACATTTTTGAGCTTAGGTTAACAACACCATGCAGTCCTTTTGACAAGAACCAATAGTTATCGTTCCAGAGACTGAGCGATAGATCAGAATCTCATGTTTTATGCCACTGAAAATGAACACAGTGCACATCTTGCTTAGTGACTGATGCCCAGGAACTCTACAGTGACCCTGCTCCATCGTCTTCCTTGACCTCTGCCCTGTGAGTGCCGCGGCCGTTAGGATTGTTAAGGATCGTTAGGGATTGTTTATTGTTTACTGGGAGGAAGCGATAAGCAGCACAGACTGCGGAAGACCTGGCCTATTAAACACCTTAAAAGGATCTCTACGGAAGTCAGAGCTCCAAGGGCACGCAGACACACTTCTTCATGCCTTTTGTTTACAAGGTGAACAAGCTGCTGGGAAGGTGAGAGGCGACTGGATATGGCAGGAGAATTGCTTTGCCCCTGGAGGAAGTGTTTCTGGAGCACAGCTTTTCTTCGGAGGACTGCAGGAACGGCCTTCAAGAAGAGTAAAATCTGTCGGCATTACTAGCCTCATCTCAATTTCAGTAAACCCCCTGAAACTGGGGCACTTGGGAGCGCGCTCGTTTGAAAATGACTCCATCGCTGTCCATTATTTAAGCGAGAATTTCACACTCCTCCTCTCATCTCTTTCTCCGTCATCCTCCCCCTTCTTTTTCAGCCCCCTCCTCCCCCCCCCGTGTACCATGTGCCCAGGGTGCTGTGGTGCGGTGGGTGGGCGGGTGGGTGGGATGGAGAGACGATAAAGGCAAGGAGGCAGCATGCGGCAACAGAGCGCTTTCATCTTCTCTCTGCAGGGATGCTGCATCAGGGAGAAGACACAGCGAGTGGTTGTAGTGATACAGGAGAACCAGGACACCGGCGCTATACATGACAGACGTATTCTATATTGTCTTCCCCATCATTCCCAGCAGTTATCATCCTACTTTGCACGGTATTTGCAGATATAAGGGTACTGCGACTCTAGAGCTGCATCCAGATCAGAATTTGCTTGCTAGAATCAGTTTTAGGTCACTAAAACAGTTGACTCCAAGTTGCCAGTTTGGCACCATTTTCTTGGGGCTAAGAGTTTGTGAACTACTCAACATTTTTACTGAATTATGACAAATATTAATTAATCATGACCTCTGCCTAGTTACAATACCCTCCAGTGAACCCGCTGAGCAGAAAGCCACCTCAGACTTAACTTCTATAACGTGTCAAAGTCCCTTGTTTTAATTTCAAAACTCACAATTTATTCCTAAACTAAAAGTGTACTAGTAGCACTGCTGCAGCCTTTAAGTCTGTGAAGGTTCATCATTAAGGTGGAAGAAAGATCCAAAGCACTTGACTTGGGTTTTGATTGAAGTTTGACCAAAGCTTCAGTCCAGTGTTTTGGACTGAACTTTCTCCAGACTGCTGCATCCAGACTCTGCAGCTTGTTATCTGTAGATTGCAGATAGAGCTAATCGCCTATAATGAAACACGCAACTCTGATTTCTTTCAAAACTACAGCTTGTAAGACTTTTCTCTTGATGCAGCACTAATACACAGAAACACAGCTTCTGCATCTGGACAGTGAATGGACAGTATATGGCAGCAGCATCAGTCAGCTGTGCTGCTACAGTCTATTAGATTAAATGAAACATAGATGATTCTCATGGGGGAAATCAGGTCATTGCACCAGCAGAGAACAGGGTATAGATCAGACCAGAACAAATACAGAGCACAGAGCAAAATACAACAAATAACTGTGACCAAAAAAAAAAAAAAAAAAACATGGAATAAAAAAAAGATTATTCCCGTTTTCCCAGATTTCTAAACTTTTCTCCTCAAAGAAACTCAAAATAGGTACAAAGTAGGTCAAAGACTCCACTGTTTTGATTTCTTAGAGGTTAATGCAAAAATTATGATTTACTATTATGCAGCATCTTGTTCTGTGACCTTAACGTTATTGAAATTATTATTGAATTGAACTATATCTCATTTTGAATTAGGATGCAATAGCTAGCTTTCCTTGCCTCCTCCACAGGAAGAGAAAAAGAGAGCTGGGATTGATTAATGTAAAGAAAAGAACTATAGAGGGTTTAGTAAGTGAAAGCATAGAGACATGAAAGGAAAGAGGAAGATGGTAAATAACTAATTCACAGAAGTAAAGAGGGGGAATACAACATACTTTGCTTTGTCAGGTGGGTTCAGTGCAGCTTTGTGCGTACAGAGGATCAAAAATAGCAATGATATAACACACACACACACACACACACAGAGGTAAGTGTGTGTACATTAAAATCACAAAAAGCCTGGGAACATGTTCAAACTTCCACCAGCCACTCCCCGTCTTTTCATTCACCCACCCAGTCACACACTCGGTGGGACACTGTCAATGGCACATCTGCACCATTCAGCCCATCACTCATTCATTTATCCACAACAGTATGTTTTGCTTTCAGTGTGACTGTACTTCACTGGGTTATTTTGGGTTGTATGTGCTTTGTTCAGCTTTATTTATACACCAACCTGTGGAAACCTGATTAATGAGGCTCTGTGTTCAGGTGCTTCATGTGAAAAGTTATGTTTTATGAAAGCACACAAAGACACAAAGACAATGATTAGGATATCTACTGTCTGAAACTCCTTTCAGTGATCCAGATACACAGAGACACACAAAGACTCTCACAAATGCAGAAAAAAGGCAAACCAGTGAGGGCTGGACCAAAAAGACCACTGATAATGACTTCATGCCGATCTGATAACATGACTATTACTCAACTTGCACAGCAGCTGAACCAAATCCCACTAAACTGACCGTGCAGTATGACTAAGAACTACGATTACAGTTGAGATAACAATACACCTGCAGTTACTGCTCTGACAGGAACTACTTTCTGGAAAGAGATGACTTACAACCAGAACTATCTGCATGGCTCACTTCCATTTTTTTTTTTCATGACACTGATGCTCCAACCCTTCAACAAACACACCATCCTCCATTGATTTAAAAATCAGCAGTATGTGGCACAATAGAAAAGGAAAAGAAATGGAAGCACTGTCGAGGAATTTGCTATCAAAAGATCCGAGACTTCAGGGATGAGTTTTATCACACGTAATAAACCAACTGGCAAAAAGGGTTTAATTGTGAGACAGCCTTGTCTTAAACTTTTTTTTTTTGTAAAGTGACACAGATTTATCTCTAAAGGAGGAATGGCAAGATAAAAAAAAAAGCAGGAAGTTTTGTAGTGAGATTCAGAGTTATAATTACTGTAGCTGTGAAGGGAAAATAAACAAGCAGGATTTTAGCTGCACAGTGAAACACAACAGGGGGTCTCACCGCAAAGACAGCCACAAGAAAGACCATCCCTGGTAATGGACTTCACCACAGCCTGACTGACTTGAAGCCAAAACAGTTTTCTATCTCATATAGCAGGAGGCTTTATCATGTTTAGCATGCTGCCAGAGTCTGCTCGACGATCTGAGGCGACGCAGACTCCTCAGCTCACAGTGGGCTAGGTACTTACTTCATTATAGATAGAGTTTTTTTTTATTTTTTTTTTATGTATCTTCAAATTGAGAACTATACTGCAGGAATATTGCTTAAGTTTTAGCTTGAAGTTAAAGTAGTATATTAATTTAGAAACAAATATCTTTGGTTTATTCATTAACTTTCCAAAAACCTTTTAACTTTTAAGAGGAGAGGCTGAAAGTACACACTATGAAACATAAATGATCTGCGCACAACTTCCTCACCTTTCTTTTATGAAGTACTATGTCCAGAATATGCCTGGATTTAAGCTCCCACGTGTGATGCACACCAGTTTGGAAAATGTTATTTCATCTCATCTCTAAAATTTCTCCTTTCTGATGTTTGGTCCTCTGTGCATCACCATACACTGCAGTCAAGCACAAAGGCTACCAATTAGTCTAAGGCAAACCTTCTCCAGAAACTGAAAAACAAAGAGCTGAATTTGTTTTCTTTACAAAGTTAAAATAACTCTTCAAAGGGTGGATCACAACCGCAGAAAACAGAGAGAAAAGGTAATGAGTAACATGCTGCTTTGTGTGCGTTAGAGGCCACACGAGGAAAGCAGAACATAAGACAGATGTAAATTTAAACAATACCGAAACTTTCTAGGAATGAAAGTGAAATTTGAAACACAAGAACACACAAGTGGAAAAAAAACACAAGAACAGATCAAAATTCAGATACTGAAAACACAAAGCAAAACAGATGACCCCTTCCTTTTTTGATAGACGGTTCTTAATGAGATTAAATTTCACATTTGATTCATGGCACTGTGGTTAACCAGCTCAAATAGACGAGCTCACTAATGCAGATCCAGTTTGCTCAATCGCTCCCATCAGCCCAGATGGCCTCGTGTCCAACTAAGACTCCTAATGTTTGTAATCTCATCTGGGTCTGATTGCTGTGACACCACGTAAGCAGGCTCAGATTGAATCAGGCCCATTTGGACTATCAATTTCCTGTTGCAAGCCTTTCACTAAATCTGGGGGGTGGAGTGATGTGTAGAAAAAAAAAAAGGAGTTACAAGAAAATGATGTCAAACATGACTTCCTCTTCCACCATTAGAGCACATCACTTTCAATATCACCTGACAAGAAATACTGAGGTTTTTAAATAACATCACATTTATTCAAGGTCACTGCACAAAAGAAGAAGACAAAGTTTACTACAGTAAAGATGTAGTAACCATATATGGCACAAAATCTCGCTTAACATTCTTTTATTCTAACATAAGGCAAACAGTCAGGTCCATTTGCTTTGATGCTTTGATGCACTGATGCCTAAGAGTAAACCTTTGTGCTTCCTGGAGTTCGGTTAATATTCAAATCAACTAAAACGGCCCCCGGTGATCACAAAGACGCCCCGCAGTCATGGCGCATTCATAAAGAGATAAGACACTGACACTGCATCGCTCACCACGAAAGAAGTGAGCTCCAGAGTATGTGAAATGAATGTGAAATTGAATGAAAAACTGAAATTACAGACAGGTTAAATACAAAGAGCTCTGTACAAGATTATATTTTGTTTGAATGCAACAACAATGAATAATAGTATACATCATCAGTCTAGGATTATGTCTATTGTGCCATTGTTTAGACACTGTTGTCTATACAGTAGCTGATTGAGAAAAAAATTTAATTGTTAAGGTCATTTTTAAGCAAAGATATCTGATACTTGATTGATTTTAGGCCTTCAAATTTGAGAATTTGCAGATTTTCCATTAGTTAATAATAAAATGAATTCATTAAGAAACCAGCTCTACTGTCTGACAAATACATATAACAATGGAATGTATAACTGTGTTGATGCTGTGCTTGATGGCTGCATGTTATACATGTGTGAGACATTAAAACACTGTTTAGAGACACATTGGACATGAAATAAGTAACAGACACAGATTAAAAAGTTAAGACTGAGAAAACAGCAGAAATTAATTTCCCCGGCTGCAGAAAACAAGAGCAGAGAACTTGGCCGCTGATATCAGGTTGAGCATTCTCCAGGTCAAGTATAGGACCACAGAGCATTTGAGTACACTGTGTACAGCTGTCTACAGGGATGAATACGCACTGTACTGGGCTTCCTGAGAGAGGAAAGCGGGAATGCTCCAGAGAAAGACTGAATGAGAAAGAAATGGGGATAATCCAGCAAACAGATGTTTGGGAGTGCATCGAAGAGCGCTCGCTGCCCAGAGGATACGGATTGTAGGGATGGAAGTGCTAACAGGAACATAGAGGGCCTGAGGTGGGCTACATGATTAGCCAACACACACCCACGATAGCTAGCCAAAGCATGACCCTCTGAAGTAAAGGCAGCGGCTATTGTTAAGCCACATGTAATGAAAGGAAGACTCATTCTGTTGCTGCTGGACAAAAGCTGGGATTTAAACCAGCTCTGGAAATGCAATGCACAAAAGCAGTCTGCAGAGGAAATAGTATGAGAATACAAAAGTAGGACATTTTACCAAGGAACGGGGCTTTTCTCCACGTGCTACCTGTGCTTGGTTATTACTAAATCAAGAGGGTGTTGCTCTTTCAGTCCAATGGCCACATTAAAATTCTCGCATCTGCGAAAGATGAATGAAAACCAATGTGACCATTCACACGTGCTCCCTCATGCACAGGACCAAGTGCTGTGCAATAAAACCAGCCGGGTCCTCTGCAGAGACCAGTCTTGATAGCAGAGAGCTTTTGGGTGTCTCATTGTGATTTAAAGACCAAGGACACACTCAGTCGTGGGTGAACGTCTCCTATTCCCCTGCTGCTGGGAGAGCTGACTGCTAACATGTTCTGACACACACACACACACACACACACACACACACACACACACACACACACACACACACACACACACACACACACACTCAGAGCAGTGGAAACAGAGCAGTGTTGCCCTCATTCAAATGGGAATAAAAGCAGCTCCCCTGCAACACACTCATGCCTTGAACAAAGGTGCTTCCTTTTCCGACTGCCAGCCTCGTCACAGGCATTACGGTTTTCATTTGGCCCATCAGGTTCAGTGGGTTTACCCACAGCGGCCACAGTACCGTGCAGTAAGTGTGTCCATATGCACAGCCTACATGGGATTTAAAGCTCTATAGTGAGTAGCTGTCCCCGATCCCTGGCTCTGTTGTGCTGGATAAGGGTACTGAGCAACTTCTCAAGCCGTTATACACTCACACACACATTTAACGATGCACAGGCCTTTGAACACATAGTTTTAAAACCAGAGGGCCAAGGCACTACCTGGAGCCATCTATCAGCCACAGGAGACAGGTCGTGTCCCTCAGGGCCTGGTTAAGAGAAGGGGGGACATCTGGATGGGAACCATCTGGTGATTGGGGGCTGGGTCCGCTCAGCTACTTCTGCAGCAGGCAGGCAGGCAAGCAGGTCTGCTGGCCACACAATCAGAACAAAGGCAGGCTGTAGTCTGGCCCCCGTGGCCCCTCAGGAGCCCTCAGTCTGGCTGCCCCCAGACACAGCACCACACAGCTGGGGTCAGTCTGGAAGTCTCAGTCGGAGAGGAGGATTTGAGGCACAAATGCATGATCCGGGTTCACCTATAGTCTGAGGCAAGTATGAGCTGCCTTTCAAATGACAATAACTCACAAAAAGAAGACACTGACCAACACTGAATCCCAGGTCGGAAAAAGATGGGAAATGTGCACTTATTTACTCATATTTTCAACCTACTAATCATTCCAGCATTTACTGACCATAAGCCAGGAAAACAGTGCAGGCCAGCTGCCGCTGGAGGTCTGTACCTGTAACCACTGCAGCCGACGCATCCATCAACAGCTGTGTGACCTTTCAAAACGTCCTTGAATGAGACGAGACCCTAAATCACTCACTGAATGTGTATATATCCAAAATCTGGAGGTAAATAATGGCCGTTTCCCTTGCAGAGCATGAGATTTCTGGAAAAACCTACCTCTTGTTCCAAATTCATGAATCTGTGTGGATACCTTACATGAGACACACAGATGAGGTAACCGAGTCTTTTCTTCCCGACACATCTTCCCTTGACAGTTCAGTTGTATTTCTCTATTTCTGATGATCCAACATGATGTCAAATATATTTTATACTATGTTATATCGTCTCTCCTACACCGGCACATAAAGCCGAGGACTGAGCTGAGGACTTTCAGAACCATGAAGACCTGATGCGAAACCGCTGATGAACATAGAATCTGACAGATTACTGGGCATACTATAACTTAATAAACTATAACTTAAACTTACAATAACCTAATATACTATTCTCATTTCTGTGCTGACCTTAATTCGATTACTTGCTATGGTACGGAATCTCTAGTAAATAA
Organism: Toxotes lorentzi; assembly: GCA_037833715.1. Lineage (NCBI taxonomy): Eukaryota > Metazoa > Chordata > Actinopteri > Toxotidae > Toxotes > Toxotes lorentzi. The sequence goes on along the minus strand of JBBMJY010000021.1, from coordinate 21,327,397 downwards.
ACACACGAATCAGCTGACATGACACAAACCTCATACTAACGATGACTCTGTGGCTGTTATCAGCTAGTTGTAATGACAGTACATTGAAGTTCACATTAAACTTGCAGCATGATTGAATGCTAACACTGACTGTGAGCCTGATGTTGACTTATCAAACACTGAAATAATAGTCAGATTTCACCTTGTGGATGTATTTAGTTGTCTGAAACTATAAATAGGCTGCAGTGTTTAATCTGATCGGAGATCACCTGACTGCACAATGACGACCAGACACAACGGCTATAGGAGCCAAGTCCTTCCCATCAGTGTGCCAGCTGTCTTCCCGTCAGCACTACCCTGCTGTACAGTCATATCTCTACTGTCACCTGGCTCTGAAGGCAGCTCAAAATACACACAAGTGCAGTCACTGGCCATCTGCGGTGCATTATTAACAGCTTTTAAATGACAAGAAATGATTCCAGCAGGCCACCAGAGCATAGAGAGACTTGTTAGATGACACCATTGGCATGATGTAATGCTGATGGTCATCGTTCGCTCCGTGGCTGCACTGCTGTGTTTGTGAGGAGAGTCACTCGGTGGTCCAGTGGCTACAAACGCAGCACTGTAGCTAAAAGGTCACAAGACTGATCCCTGCAGCAGCCGATGGCTCCATCATGAGCTGAGGGTTGTCAATAAAGACAATTAAGCTCTATGCGAGTGACAGTGAGTCAGCTTACAGCTGAAATTGTTAAATGGAAAGAGGGAATGGAAAGATTGTGGTTTTGTTCCTGTAAAGACACACACACACGCGCGCGCACACACACACACACACACACACACACACACACACACACACACACACACACACACACA
>JBBMJY010000021.1:21234434-21317950 GCA_037833715.1 Toxotes lorentzi | reverse complement strand
AAGATCTTTTGTCTCCTAACAACTCTGCCATCTTTAAATCCCTCTGATAAGAAGAACACTTCAATCTGATAGAGAGTAAAGACATGGATCATTTGGAGCAGATGTTCTGCTGATTAAATCTTCCGTTCTATGCAGGGAAGCTCAATGAGTTAATTCTGAACACACCTCACGTTCGGTGTACAAACAGTTTAAGGATCCTTTTCTTTGCATTTATGTTTTTCTTGGAACAGGTGGCACAGGCAGGTAAAAAGGCCTCCTCACCTTTCTTATCCTTTCAACCTTCACCTGAACAAGGCCTTTGAGCCTTAAAGTGAAGCCTTTCTGGCACTTAATGGTTTTGGTTTCAGTCATCGTGCATTAACCTACTCAGTGGTAAAACCCTTGACCTGACTCTGTCCTGAAGAATACTCGTTTCTGATCCGACTGTCTCCACTTTTACATCTGTTGTATCAGGCCATGCAAAATTCTGAATTATCTGATTGTGTAAGAGTCATTTAAGACCTCTGTGTTATGTATATGGGGTTTTGTGTGCTTGTGCTCTGGTGTTTTTCCCTCTGCCTCCTCTGGGAGGTTCCTTCATTTCAGAGTGGAGAGGCGTGGTTTCCTGCTGGCTGGAGGTTGACACACCTGTTCCTCATTTCCCGTCATCACTCCTTTTAAGCCAGAGCAGTGCTTCACTTCGACGCTGGATTGTTCACCTTCAGTGGTAACTCTCTCGCTGCTGTGCAAACAGTTTTCTTGTGAAACTCTTGTGTGCTAGTCTTGTGTTCAGTCCTAGTGACTCTCATGCTCTGTTGTTTTCTACCTGCCAGCCACGCCACTCTGCCTCCACTCCCCAAACTAACCGGACTACTTTTGGACTTACCTGTTGTTTATTCAATAAATCTACTTTAAACTGCCATCTGCCTCTGGTCTGCTTCTGGGTCCTCTTAAAACAGAACCTAACACACAGCTTTTTGTTGAGGCCTCCATTCACATGAAAACATCCAAACAACAAGAAAATTGTGCCTCACAGCCAACATCTGGTGTGGAGTGGGGCAGACACAGTCACCTTGCCAGAGGCCATCAGAGTAAAGGTAAAAAGCATGAAATACAAAATACAAATCCAACTGTTCAGCATGAGGATGGAAATATCCTGCTGTGTGACAGCCAGTGTCACAGGAAGCAGAGGGAAGAATGGATTCCACTAAATATCAGTAAATTCTGGATGCAGATCTCGTGCAGACAATCGAGAAAAGACGCTGGCTTCTACAACAGGACAATGATCTGAAGCAGACCTCGAGAAACACAAGCTGAAGCGTTTGGATCGGGCCCTCACAGCTGTGATCATCACTGAACATCTGTGGGTAGATCTTAAACGCGCTGTGTGTGCATAAACAGATCTCAGAACTTGAAATGATCTGCAGGTGAAAATTCCTAAATCATGAACTTGCCACATAAAAGCCAAGACCAACAATGAACTGATCCAACTAACTAGTACTGTCTGTGAAGCCAAAGCCTGCAATATCTCTGTGCCATAGAGCTCCATTATTGGACAAAAACAAATTAGTAAGCCACTCCACTTCAACAACCCCTGAGCGTGTGCCCACATCCCCCCTGCTGGCTTTTTGCAGTTTGATATTTCTGCAGTCGTTTCGTCTTCATCAGTTCTCCGTAGCTGGCTGATCTCAGCTGTCAGTCCAACTCAGTGAGTCATTAAGCTGGAAACAGGGACTTGTGGCTGTCGTTGACATGTCCTCAAACATTAGCCGCTAGGGGCGAAACACAAGCTACTGTCACAGTGACAGAGACAGATGCAGTACGGTGGGAGGGAGTGTGCACAATGAATGTGAGAAAGTACCATGTGCTGCTATCAGATACTATCAAAAACACCTAAAAAAATACATGATGTTTGCTATACATTTTCAAATAAAACTCCAGGAGATAAAATGTCAGGATAAAGATGGAATTTAAGAGACAAGAGAAATGAAATAAAATTAAACGTGGCCTAAGCAAATCTTTGCTGAATACTGAGCTTGAATCATTAAATCTATGCAGACCTACTTTGAATTTTTTTAGTTGAATGTTGATTCTGAAGCAGCAGGAAACTTGTGCAAACACCACATGTGAAATCCACCGAGACACAATATGAATATAATCCTTTGTTTCCCTCTTCTTATCACTGATTGATAGAGAGCAACAGCTTTTCTAAACAGCTGGGATGTGGTTGTTTTTTTTTTCCTGGAAAAATCTGTTTTAGACAGAAACTGATGTGTAACTTTATGAGTTTCTAGCAGCATCAAAAGCGATTTGTTTGTAATAAACAGAAGAAACAGAAGAAGATCTCCACCTCCTCTATTTCAAATTTTATCAGCAGAAAACATAAAAGACAGTTCATGTCATTCTGAAGCACAAATGATCTCTGGGAAATACCATTCAAAAACACCACAGATGTCATCAAAATAAAAGGATATTGCGGATTACCAGTTTAAAGGATAGCATGGCAAGCCAAATCCCTACTTCGGGTAATGACGTTTGTTTTTTTTTGTTGTTTTTTTTAAACGGATATTCAGCAACTTTAATTCTTCCCTTGGCTGCATTGCTGCCTAGAAAGCTGTAACCCCAAGTGAAAACTGGGAAAACTGACACCGCCCTTCCAAACTCTTCTGGAGAGGAGCAGAAAATCTCTGGACAGCAAATCTCCAGAGCAGTGTGGACAGAATTAACCTCTCTGCCTGCTTTCAGTAACCTGTCTGCTGAGAGTTTATGAACCAGCAAGCTGGACAGCAGGAGACATCAGGAGGAGCTGGAAGGTTCCATTGAACCTTCCAGGCGATCAGGGGTGGGGGACCGATGAATAGTCCTTTGAGGTCAAAGTTTTTTCAGTGGTCAGAATGAGAAGCTAAGGTTCTGACACATCACATGAGGTGGAGCTACAAAGCTGGCCCAGATTGTTTTTTTTGGGGGGGGGGGGGGGCATGGCCTTTCCTTGAACAGCTGCAAGAAGCGAAGACATCCAGGCAGGAACTGGACGGTTATGAGACAGCACAATGGATGTGACCTTAATACTGTATGTTCAGCATTTGCTGAAAAAACTGTAGTTGACAGGGTTTTGATGATGATGAATGAAGCTGCAAAGTGATATAGGTTGGGAACAGTGAGGGAGGGAGGAGAGGGGACGAGATGATAGAAAGAGAAAGTTGTTGAGAGGAGGAGAGTCGGTGAAGTGGAGGAGCCAAAACATCTTTTACATCTTGTTTTGACACACCTGAATCTGAAGCGCTGACAGCGTGTTGAGATAAGGCCGCAAAACTGACAAAGCAGAGGAATAAGCTTTTGCTTTAAAATGGAGAGAGACTGAAAGAGTAGAAGACGTCTTAATGAGAGTGTGCCAGTCATCTGACTCGTGGACAGGTTCAGCCCCGGGTCGTGGCCATTCACAGCTGTCACTCAGGTGGAGGGGAGGAACTGCTAATGTTAGAAAACAGAGCTCCTTCCAAATATACGTTAATATTTAAAGAGAAGGAGACGGATGGAGGGAGAGGGTAAGATGGAGAAGGAGCAAGAGAGAGAGAGAAATAGATCAGAGGAATGCAAACAAATTATTAATTTCATGAATGATTAATAGATTATGGCCTAAAATATCAGAAAATAACAGAAATCACCTTTCATAGTTTTCATGAGCCCAAGGTGATGCCTGTAAATGTTTTTTTTTTTTTTTTTTTTTGTCACCAGGCAGATTTCTTCACTGTGTACAACCAAATACAAGTTTAAGGATCTTTTACTGTGAACACTGATGGACACACATCAGTTAAACATTAAGACACTGGCCTGACATGACGAGCTTGTGAAATAGTCTAATGTCATTGTGCTTGCTTCAGTTTAAAAGTGGCTTTGTATGCTCTCAGATATTGTCCATAAAGTATTTATCCACTACAACTTCCTGGAAAACCATGGCGCTGTCTCCTCCATGATGTCTCCGCTGTGGTTCCATTTGTCCATTAGCTGCAGCATTATAATTTTTTTTAGTGCATTTATTAATTTGTTTTTTTCTGTTCCGATAAAAGCATGAAATATGATCAATGTTGATCTTTATTCACTTCAGACTCAGACTCATTATTACAGACTTATGAACAATTAAAGTCTTTCAAATGCCGGTGAGACCTGTACGTGAACTTCAGAGTACGATTCAAATCTTTTTGATACCAGTGCCAATTTGACTGCAGCGTTTTATATCAAAACAATGCAATCAATAAGAAGTCTAATATGTTCTCATGAATACAATGGTTTTATTAGTCTGTTGTGTTGAATGTTGTCCCATCTGTCCTGTTGTGCTATGAGCTCACAAAGGCAAATTACAATTCTCGTTGTAAAGGCGGCAATAAAGTTAACAAAATTCAACTTAACAAAATTTTGTTCTTCAGCCAAAAAAAGTTCCTGTTCCAGATGTTGTTCTTGCCGATGGCCCAGGAACTATCGCCGAACATTACAACTTGTGCTACTAAACTCTACAGATCTGGTGGAAACCCAAACAGGAATGTGCAAGACGGACTCTTCGTCCCTTGTTTTGTTCCTGACTGTTGTTTATGTGACTTAGTGGTTCCTGGATTTTTTTTGATTGAAACAGTGTTTTGATTAAAAAAAAAAAAAAAAGATTTTAGATTTAACTTTAGATTTTGTGACTCTGTCCTCCAACTGAGCAACAGCCACTGCAGCCTGATTTACTGTAGATGAAGAGCTGTGTTTCTCATCTTTCATATTACTACATCTCCAGATTATTCTCTGGCACAGAAATGGAATAAAAGCTGCTATTTTACTGCAGAAGCAGCGTGGCAAACATGCAGTAAATTACCGTGCTTCTAAAAACGAATGCATTAGAGGAGACAGAGAGTTTTTAAGATCGTATAAAAGAACAGAAAGCTGCCAGGGACGGGCACACGTCCAAGATATTAAACACAGACGAGAAGCTCAGCTCGTCTCGCAGGTCTTCAGAGTCTGGATGGTAAACAGTAACACCCCCTCCTCTCCCACAGTCGGTTCTCACCAGTACAAGAGCAATAAACACCAAACCTCAGCATTCCTCAACACTGCTCACACACGTAAACACACACACACACACAAGTTCACTTAACTTCAAATCTTTCAACACAGGAGGTGTGTTTTCTGCTTCTTCCTAAAACGGAGGCTTGTACTGTACTTAAAGTAAACCAAGGATGATTGCATTAGTAGAACAGGAGCCACTTGGTTAAATTACAGTTTGAGCCGTGACACACACTAAGTCTTTTCTGCCTCCGCACACTCTCGCTCACACCCCGGATCACTCATCGGAGAGGATCATTTTGGGATTACAGGCATATTTTAACCCTCTGCTAACCCCCTCCTCGTCGCTGGCTGCTGGTATCGTTGCTGATCTACTGTAAGAACTGTTTAAATTGACCAGGTTTCAAGAGGTGAGACGGTACAAAGGATTTGAACCCATCTATGTAATGTTCTGGGGTTTTTTTTTTCCAATCTTCACATAACCATATTTAATATGATGTAACTGCATGTCATGGCTTATGTGCGGGGAAGAAGAAGAAGTGTGATTGGCTGCTTGTGTTTTCTCCTTCATCTTTCTGATGCCAGTGGAGTTTTTTTGAGAGTGAAGACGACGTTAAGGACGTTAAAGAAAGACTGTCAGTCGTCTTCTTCCTCTCAGTGACAGACGTCTAACAAAGCGTTTGCGCTGCAAACCATCTGTTTACTGTGATCGCTCTGAATTAATAAATGAATGTAAACACAGTGATACCACAGGGGTAGTCTCCTGTTCAGAATATAAAGGATATGTGCGAAATGGTCTGATCATCAACAACAAATGGACGTAGTGTTGCGGAGGTGATATCAACAGGTGAAATCAACGCTTAACTATAAATAAAATCCTCCTCTGTAGCTACCTGCGTCATGATTCCCATCAGTCCCGTGCATCAACTACAAATCCAGCTACAGACGACGTCGGACAACTGAGTTCATTTAAAGCATAATGAGCCCTTAAGACTGTGCGTCTACTGCAGCGTTTACTTCAGGCTTTGAATTACACTGTGTGTTTTGTGGGGGGCGACAGTAACAGAGAGAATTTAATTAATTAAAAGCTCAGTACTTACTGAGAAATTTAGGCCTGTTTCAAGTTTCATAACTAATTTGTTTCATAGTTCATTTATCATTATGTGGAAAAATTGCTATGGGAGTGTTGATAAGATGAGAGAGAGAGGCGGCTGAAATTAATGCACTCCAGCCAGTTGTTGAGAATCGCTGATATGACACCAAATCCAAGCACAGTAATTATGCACAGACACACAAAGCCATGCATGAGAGCAGCTCATGAGCCGCAATACATAAAAAACAACCTGCGCCCGGCCTGATCAATAATGACCCAAGCAGATAAAATGAGGCACATTTTAAATTTAAAATCACAGATGAAAAGTTAGATTTTAATTAGAGTGGATTTCTTTTATCACTCATTGCAGTATTATAAGTATATATAAATGGTTATTTATCAGCTTATCAGCTCAGCCCAGCCCAGCTCCCCTCAATTCAAACACAGGTTCACTTTAAGTGTGAATGTGATACAGAGTGTTACTAGAGAACAGAGAATGTGTTGAGGCAACTTTCCTTGGAAAGTTAACGGTTAAAAAAAAAAAGAGAAGATAAATAATAACTGCCTTGTGTGTGTGTGTGTGTGTGTGTGTGTGTGTGTGTGTGTGTGTGTGTGTGTGTGTGTGTGTGTGTGTGTGTGTGTGTGAATTCCTGAATTCCAGCGGGCCAGCAGAGCTCACAGGAACTGAGCCCACACAGACACAAACATCTGCCAGAAAAACTCGTGCACACAGAGACAGAGTGCCGAGTCACCCAGTGCAGCGCTCTGAGGTGCAGAGGAAAAAGCGAATGTGCAAGTTGTAATTTCTGCACTGACATAGATGCTAAAAAAAAATACCATTCAGGCCTGTCGGGTTTTTTAGAAACGTTCCCATCATGCTCTGGACTTCAGCTTGGTCTAAATGCTGCAAAACTTTCCACAAATAAAAAAATATCATTTGATGTTGAGACAAAAAAAAAAAACAGTGAAGAAGTAGGGGACGTTACGTTCAACGTGTCGTACTGTAGAATCATCATAATATTAACATGACGCCTGAAAATGCTTCATGTCAAAACTCCTCTTCACTGCAATCACGTTTGCTTAACTCCTGTTTTTCTATCTTGACTCTTTACCCTTGTCTGACTCCGATTAGTGGAGAAGAGGAGAAATGAGAAAATAAGGAGGATAGCAGAGGAAAGCAGAAGAAACAAGGAGAGGAGAGGAAAGGGAGCAAGTGGAGAAGTGGAGAGGATACAATGAGGAGACAAGGAAAGGAGAGGAAAGGAAACATGGAGGAGTAGAGGAGTGTTTAAATTACAACACAGGATCACATATTTATCTTATTTATGTCTTCATATACCATCAGCACACATGTGGGCACAAGCTACACCGCTCAAAAGGTCAGTGCTGTGTGTGTGTGTGTGTGTGTGTGTGTGTGTGAGAGAGAGAGTGTGTGTGTGAGAGAGTGTGTGTGTGAGTGTGTTGGCGTGTTAAAGACATGGTGCAGAGCCACTTCTCCACCCGCTGCACTATTACATTCCCCAGTTGGGGGATGACATCACCCCAACCCGCACTGCTCTCCTCCTGGTACAACACACACACACACACACACATATATGCACACACACACATACGCACTAATGGAGAATCACTGTCAGTAAAAGGACCACTGGGCCACTGCTGGGAGCTGTATTGATTAAAGACCACCTCCTCGCTACAGTCAGACATCATTTGAGCATCTGTTGCCATGGTTACGGGCTGATTGAAATCAATTAATGCAATGAGTATCTTATATCCTCTCAATGGGATATTTATTTTTTTCTTTTCTTTTTCCTTTCTCTATTTTATTTTCTTACAATGTCTTGACTGAAGGACCTTAATGGAAAAGAGTACTTTTTTTCTTGTACTATCCCTTTGAGGTGAACAAGACACTGGGACTGGTTTTAATCACTGTGTTTTTCTTTCCCTTCCATCTCTTTTTCCCTTTGAAATCATTCTTTTTAAGCTACATAACTACATGCAGATCCAGCAATACTTAAAGGAATAATGTTCTTTAGCCACAGTAAAAAAAAAAAACAAACACAAACAAAACTGACACTTCAAATGAATTTATCCAAGAACTATGTTTAGGTCTGTAGTCTGCGTGTAAGAACACACAACCATGGACAGAAAAATCTTCCAATTTTCATCTAAGAAGAACCTGGGAACATGTGCATGTTACACCGAAATGTACAATCAGTATAGACATAAATATATCCTAATAGAAACAGGGACAAAGTCAGTGCAGATAAATTCTCACAGTATTCATAACATTAATAAATAGGTCAAAATCCACACTCAAGCTAGAATCTATTGTACTGAGCCACTTGAGGACTAAGCAGAATAAGCTGTAAACACACACCCGAAAAAAGAAACTGTAAAAAGACTTTAAACCCTAAAACCAAATAAAATTAAAAGTCATGTGAATGCACTGTAATCGTAGAATGATTTTTATGTCTTCATAAAGTCTTATATCAGCTTATAAATGTGAATAAACGGCACTGCACATACAAAATAGTGAGTTTTATGCAGCTCTGTGCTCGTTCCCTCTCAGCATGCAGCTAACAAACCCCCATGAGACACAGATGACTCTATAAGTGATGAGCACCGAGTCGTTATTGATCCGAGCCTGTGAGCAGAGAGGAAATGTCGACCTCCATGCAGGGTGGTGGGGTGTGTCCTGCAGCCCTTCTGCCTGATGTTTCGTCTAACCAGCACAAACTGAGCCTGAGACAGACAGACAGACGGCCTGTTCCTGTCTGGGTGGTTTGCTTCTATGTGCATTATGTTATTTTATGTGACCACAAAACATAGAGGATGATGCATGTTGTTGCCATTGATCAGTACGTCAGGAAACTGATTACTACAATTCTGATTGAGGTAAAAATGAAAAAGAACAACATGATTTCTTTGACAGCCCAGTGAACAAAATAGCACAAATCGGCCTGGTAGAGACACTTAAAGTCAATATTTCATACTTTGACAGTCCATCGCTTCCAAACCAATGATCGAATTTTGATGGGTTAGGGAATAATGACTTCTTCTTTCTATATAAAAAGAGTAGAGCAGCTAAAAGAGATGTTGTGTGCAGCCACGTTGCTAACAGGGCTAAAAGACTCACATTTATTCATTGGGCAGATGGTTCTGTCTAAATACAAGCTAAGAGACGCTGTGAGGCTACACTTACAACTTTTATATCAATTATACTAAAACCTCCTCCTGTTTTCTCACTGTTACCACAAGGAATAAAAGTGAATGTGAGCCTGAGCCGAGGACAAGCTCGGCAGCGCGACATGCATTTCTCTCCCACAACCTGAACGAGGCCAACAGAAACACCCCCAAGTGTGTTTGCATTAAAGCAGCTTTGCTCAGGACTTCTGCACCAGAACAAGAGATGATCTGCCCGCAGCTTTGGCTCCCGAGGTGCGGTCAGCTGAACGCTATCCAGGAGAATTACTGCTGAGGTACTACTGGACACCGCAGAACTGTGGAAAATGAAAGAGTAGAACTTAATAAGGGCGGGCACGAACAACAGACACGCTTCAAGACACACCGGCTTCAACATGAGCAAGGAAACCTGCGCCTGAAATGTCAACAGACCGACCACAGGCGCACCATCAGCTGTGCCTTTAACCGCTGCACAGTTACCCAACATCAACAGTCCTACTTTCCAAACAATGCTACAAAAACCCATCCAACCTCACCAGGGTCACAGTGTCACTAATGGCTCCATCATTCGCATTGATCCTCCAGTTTCCACCTCTGTTTCCCGTTGGCCCCACAGTCCTGTGCTGGGATCTGTGCCTGCAGGATGACGATCAATATCAGCTTCTCTGTTTTGTGCATTAGATGTCCACATTTTTCGTTTTCAAATAATCGATGCTCAGATAAACTCTGATGTTTATTTCTGCTTCAGAGCAGATGTCAAGTGGACGGGGGGCAAGTTAGGCGAAGAAATTTCCATCAAATTAAGTAACACAAAGATAGAAGACATTACAGAACGTACAGTTTAACAGAACACACCGCATTACTCACTCTAAGTTGCCCTGGTTATGACTGTCCATAAAAGGTCTAGCATGTAAAATGTCAGGACCAATTACATGACCAGAAAGGATGCAATCCTCTTTTAACCCTTAATTTAAAACTGCTTTTTTTCCCCTTCTGCTACTTTCCAGTCATACCCAAAGGGGCTCAGGCTGAGTAATGCTTGCGGACTGACAGTTCCTCATGCATAATTTCTGCGCCGTAATGAATGGTGGGGCCGTGGCATTTTGAGGAGATCAAAGTAAAGCAAATCTGGCCCTAATAATGGCCCTCACAGTGCTGGACCAGGAAGAACCAAACATGTCACGACCGGCAGAATGTGTGCATGTGTTTGCATGGAAAACAGGGGATCACGCTTTTTGATACAGACGCAATAGATCCTCATTGTGCAGGCTTTCATGACGTGTGCTAAACAGATTTCGTGAAATCCAAACACACAGTGTGTGACAGGTCAAAGCCTCTCCGCAGGCCTGTCACTTTGGCTTCAGGTCAACAACCTGCCACGCCTTGCATGTGGACGGACAAAACAGGTCAGCACCTAATGCATGCATTGGCGTGTATGTTTGACTGTGAGCACATGTGTTTGTGTGAGTGTAAAAATACATAAAAGCAGTTGCAGTCATTGCGGACGGAGCCAAATGGCTTTAAGATGAAGAGGTCTGCAGCACTTCAATAAAAATGGCCTGAAACACGACACTGGTCACTCCAGAGCCAGAAAAAGACAAAGACAAGCAAAACAAGGGTGCCACAAGAATTACCAGTGGCATGTCCTTCAAACAAGAGATGGTATTTGACAATCAGGGAAGAGGGGATGTCGAATTGCATGTCTGCACCCACATTTCGGGCACTGCCTTTGACAGTGGCTCTTAAAGTTGCTGTAGAAGTACTGGATTCTGAAGTGGCACGCGTTCTGCTGGAGCACAAGTCTCTTTTTCCTCACTGGCTTTCTCAAGCTTTTGTTCTCTTTGATCATTGTTTTACCCTTAAAAGGAGAAGACAGGCATTACTCATCTTTTTAATTTCTACAACTAAACCAATGCTGAGTTTATCTTAAAAACAAGTATTGCCTCACTGGCCACTGATAGAGAACTCTGCTCTCTTTTTTGTTTACTCTTTGTATTATGAATTTTTAAACCATGAAGAAAAGCTATTATAAGTGTGACACTGCCTCAATGTCATAGACAAGACACCACAATCTTTCCTTAACCTAATCTTATAAAACCACTGTCTGGATTCACCTGGGCAGGACAACACTTGACCACTTAATTAACTGACTGTACCCAGGACTCACTGGAAAGCAGTATTGATACTGATTGCTTTTTTCCTGGTGAAAAAAAAATGTAAATGCAATGCGCAGATATTCTTGCAAACAAATAATTTTGAAAGTGGTATCAAAGTTATGGTGATCGGGTTGGAAAAAAACGTCCGACTGACGGAAAGCTCCCCTCAGAAATCAAAACCACAGTTTCTGCACTGTTTTAGAGTAAAGTACACTTCTTATATTGATCACAATGAACATGCAACTCAGTGTGAGTGTATGGCTCTTAAATACACTTTAATAGTTGTTAGCCTGCAGAGGTACAGACATAAACGCTCATGGTGGCCTCGATAGGGAACAACAGATGAAGAAGACAAGAGGCTCCAGGGCCGACTCCTGTCACATGAGACCAACCATGGCAACACGGGTGTTGAGAAGTAGCATCACTCACACACAGTGACGGGAAGAAGAACCGTCATGTCCTCCACAGTCAGCAAAGACAGACGGAGGTCTGAGATCTTCAAGGTCAACCCACCCACACCCCAACACTGACTTCAGTTAAAAGCTTCCGGTACATTTACAGAACATGTTATTAGGCAAGCTGGATGTAAAGTGCTTTACAGAGCAGTCGGGGAGGAGAGAGGTATGAATAACTGTCAGTTCATAGTTATAAGATAAAGGTTAGCAGAGTAAAACTACTAACATTGAAGGTTTACAGGTGAAATGAGCCTGGTGAAAGACCCATGTCAAATATATTCACCTAGAGACCAAAGGAATTTCTAAGCCCCATGTTTAGTATTATTGTTGTCTGGGCCTTAATCCAACCTGAGGAAGAGTTCATATTTTTAAAAGGGGTGGGGGTAAAGGGGGGGTTCATGCAAAAATCTGAGCTCACAGGACAAAAATAAGAAGAATGTGCCCCGACCAGACGTCTGAGCTCTGACGACTTCTGTGTATAGGCTTGCAAACACTTCACAAGGTGGAGAAGATCTCCGCCCGGACCTCTGACTCGGCAGCAGCTCCTTACACAAGGTGACTACATGTTTGACCGGGTCCTGCGGCCACTTTTCCAACACAGTCACAAAGAAAAGTGAGGCGTTTCATTAAGGAGAAAATCATTACTGTACGTGGTTAAGTGGTACAACAGCTTCCGAGAAATGTCCTTTTGACAGTTTGATTTGTTTTCTGAGGAAAAGCCTGTATTGTTTGCCTCAGCCCCACCTATTGTGTGTGCCAGGCCGTGTGTTTCAGCTGGACACAATAACAATACAAGGGCTTTGCTTCTGTACATTCACTGGCAGCCACTCACATCTCATTTTGCTCCCTGTTTTTCTACTCTCCCTCCATAGTACAAGTTTATCTCTCAGTTCTCAGTTTTCATTGAACCTCACCAGCAAACCTCCCTCCCCTCCCACCCTGAAATCCAAAAGGAAATGAGTCTCCACTTAGCTAAAGAGGAAGATGTTTCAAGGTCCTCTTTTCGTTCTGGTGAGATATGATACGATAAGGAGTGAGGGGAAAACACCGCGCTTTCACTTCCACCTCAAGAGTTTTCGACCACAGAACTCCTTCGTTGTGTTTGCTGCCTCCACATGAATCATTTCCTGAGATGGTCAGTTTAAATACGCAGACCAGCAAAAGATGAGCACACCCCCATCTTATACTACAGTGTCTCTCCTTTCTCTCTGGGCAGTGGATATAGAAACATGAGAAACCTGAAAGTCTGACTGTGCAGGACGGCCTAAAGGACCTACAAGCCTCGTTGACATGTTGCATTGCTGTCTCTGCTGCTGCTGCAGTGCCCTGAGCAGATCAGAAAGACTGGCCGAGGGACAAAAACAAGCAGAAGAGACAATTGTCAAGTGCAGGTGTGAGTACTGAGGCTGTGGTGTAATGACGGGGCTCCGCAGGCTGCACAGCTGGTACAACCCTTCATTACAGCACATGGGCCTTGCTCCAAAGGAGACTACATTTGAAAAGAAAGATAAACTGAGGCTTTCTTTTAGATTTAAGAGACACAAAACAGCCATTGGTCAGCAGGGTGACTCAAGATACTCTGTAGAGGTACACATGGTACACACAGTTTTTTTTTCTTCAATCAATTAACCGACTGATCACTGCAGCGCTAATTCAGACCACTAACAGCCCTATGTGAAATCAAAGCAAACAAAGTGTTTTGGTGTAACATGTTGTTTGGTTGGACAGGACGACCAGCTTGAAAAAACAGATCCCAGGAGGTGGAAAGCTTATCATACACCAAAACACTGCACACAGATTTCTATGAGACTATGAGACACCTTTGGATCAATTATCACTGCAACAGTAATTTTATATTTCATAGCGATGATTGGCAGGTAAACAGTGGGAAAACATAGCTAAACAGACAATCTTATGTATAAAATGCAACAAAGGTCCCTGGCTGGAATCACACCAGGGATATTGTGGTTAGATGACATGAGTCTTAAACACCAAGATGCACCAACCTGGCGCTGTTGTCTGTCTGAGTTCAGCCTAACTTCCCGAAAGAGTGACTAGTGATGACTAAAGACTGAGAAAACGCAAACTCGCCACTTCTAACTGTGGAGACCTCCTCAGCTGTGTTGGCAAACACTGCAGATTTTCTAATAATCTCTGTCTTATTCACCTTTGATTCACTGTCCTTCCACTTTTTTTTACTTAGACTCAGACCAAGGATGTTGTGTTACCAAAACGCTCATGTTGGTGTGAGTGTAAACATCTCTTTCAGAGACAAGCAACATAAAAAAACAGAGGGAAGCAGAAGAAATAGTGACTGAACCATGATACTTAGAGTTAATGCTATAATAAATATGTCCTGAACAGAGGCAGTTTCAGGGCTACACGGCTGAAGCTAGTTGCTGAATGTGGAGCTGATAGCGATTCTCATCTTCTCGTTGCGGCCAAGTTATTAAGTTATTAAGTGAAGACCTCTGGCACTGAACGCTCCACTGCGTCCTATCATTGAAAGATGGGTGACGCGCTAAGAGACGCCTCAGAGATGGTGCTCAGTTCTGACCCTGGAGGCTAAGAGGGGAACACAAAAGGCTCTTTGGCGAAGATGAGTCCAAATAGGGTCATAAATCAAGGTCCAGTCCAACAAGATCTGCAGCAACGGTTACAGTTACTCACTCAAACCCCGAACAACCTCACACACAGAAATGAACTCTTACATGAATGTTTTCACAGCTGACTGTTGGAGTCCCTCTGACAGACCCAAACTTTAAGAGACTGAACATTATTATGCTTGAAGGCCCAGTCACATGTCTTTTAGGTCCATAGAGTTGTGGTTCCCTTTTACCTCTATATTCACAGTGTTCATTTACAAGTTAAAGAGGGACGCATTGTTCCCTGTAACATACTGACTTTATGTTTTATTAGTAATGAGTTAAGACCTTCGTGCTGCTTTGATTTCTGTCCTGTATCATGTGTCCTGATGTGGCATTAGTTCAACAAAAAGGAGGCAGCAAAGGGAATTTATTGTTCATACCTGTAGCTTAATTATCAATTTGGACCTCACTTCAGAGGAGGTGCACTATTTTTACCATGTTAACTGTTAAGCAGGTTCATATTCCAGTTAAAGTGATTTGTTTACAGCTAAAAGTTGCCTCTCAAATGTGCACTAGTACAAAAAAAAAATTCGAACAACACGCAGCCCTGAAGATCAGCTGCTGAAGCAGCTCAACTCAGACGAAATTATTCTCATTTACTGAGCCACAGAGACCCTTGAAAAACATCTCACTACGCTTTTCCTGAAACCAGACGCCCGGCCCAATGATTATCCCTGGTCCTGGGGTTACCATGGCAACAGCCCTGGCTCAGTCACCCTCTCTCTGCCCTCTCAGTCCAATCCTGTACAGATTAGATACGAGCATCATACAGAGGAACCGAATCCTCTGAGGATTATATCACAGAAACAGAGACTGCGACAAACTCACAGCCATATGCTCCCTACTCCCAGATTCCAGACTGAAGCTGACCCTCCAAACAACTCAGAGGATGTTTTTAAAACCCTCAGGTCGCCTCTGGACCAAATGTCTGTTTTCTGTCAGCAAGAGAAAAAAAAAGAAAAACTGGTGGCTGAAGCCAAAGAGAAGGGAAGGAAAGGAAAGCCATGTCAAATTCCACATCTGTATTTGCCAAATCCCGTCGGATGATACAAGAGACGCTCGAATCCACATTTAATGGAGCAATTAGGCTTCGTGTCCAACAGCTCCCTCTGATCGGGACGTTAACATTTAGACGCATCACATTCATGATGACATTTTAAAAAGAGACGCTTTGCGAATGCAACGGAGGGTCCGTCTACATCATCGGCCACCAGTCTGCTTCCAACTCACAGGCCCTGAGGGAGGACATGAGCTCTGTAGGAGTGTGTGTGTGTGTATGTGTGTGTGTGTGTGTGTGTGTGTGTGTGTGTGTGTGTGTGTGTGTATGTGTGTGTCAGCGTGTGCGTGTGGAGATATCAATGACGTGGATTAGGTACACTCCATTTAGTCCCAAGAATGCAACCATTAAGCCAAATGCATCTCCCACAAGGATGAGCCTCAAGGCACATTTCAAAAACCAGGGTGTTACCAAAGGTACACACAGACACACACACACACACACACACACACACACAGACACACACACACACAAACATTATCATCATCATCCTCTTCATGCACAAGCTATATGCAATCATGTCATCTTAGCCTGTATCATGAAATCATACACCCAGACACACATGCAGAGCTATATTCTGTGAATTTCCACACACGACCACGCAGAGATGAATAATACAAAAGACGTGTGTGTGTGTGAGAATCCGCTATGGGAAGATGAATATACCCTCATCAATAAATCACATATGGGTGGGATGGGGTAATAGAGAGGAAGTCTGCTTCACCATGAGTGCCCTCACAGTCAGCTGGCTTTGCTCATGTAAAACAGGCTGCATCAACAGCAAGGCACAGAAAGTAGAGGACAGTGAGGTGAAGGAGAAAACCTACTGTGAGTACATGTGATCAGAAATGCAATAAGAACATACTATGATGTGTTATTTCCAGGTTTCTGGGTCACGCAACTCCTGTTCCACTCCAGCATGATATTACTGTTTTTCCCTTCACTGAACTCAGAGACAGACTGAGGCAATAAAAGTGATGAACAGCTGCATTAACTTAGATATTTGCCAGTAGTCTGTTATCATTACCTGTGTGGATTTATTTACTGAACCAACCGAGAGCTGAGTGACAAACAGAGACAGAGCTCTCTCTGCACTTCCTTTAGAGATCGACCACAAACTTACCCTTACCACGCTCAGCACACACGCACACATTTATAAAAACAAAGATACAGCCACAGACGACGTCATAACGTGCTGCGAAAACAAACGGCCGATGAAAATGTGATGAAACTTCAAATCAACATCAGACACGTGTGAGCAAAAGACGAAGCTATCAGGTTCAGTTTTTAGCTCATGCTTTTTGCCCTGTAGTACCCTTGGAACTATTAAGTCTGTGCTCAGTTCAGCTGTGAAACCATTAGGTCTAAAGTTCCTGTTCAGCCATCCATCAATCCATCCTTGTGTCCTAAACCTCTAATCCTGTTCAGGGCCGGAGCTTGCACTGGATGAGAGGTGTAATATAGGACAGGAAACATTCACACAGCCATTACCAGTTTTTCTACCCTGCACTGATAAAGCGGCTTAAATTAAGCACAAAATTACGCTTAAAATAAGTTTTTTAAAATAGCTGCTTATTTTTTCTGTTGATTGACTAATCATTTAACTGACTGAATTGTTTCAGCTCTCGTAGCGTTACTCCCCTAATATAAACACCAACACACACATGCATAACGGCTTAGAGAGGTATCTGTAAATCCTCCGAGTTCCTCTGAGTAAACACTGAAAGGAATCGCCCTTTTCATTAGTAAGAGTCCAGATGAAGCTAAATAAACTATACACACAACAGCTACAGTAACACACACGCACACATTTGTGTGGCCTTCTGATGTTGCCACTCCTTCCTTCAATATGTTCCATGACTATTTTGACATTTCATTATTGTTGGGAGCCAAACAGTTTCCCTCCTTGTTGACACCTGCTACATGTTTTACTCACTAACGTGTCACTTACACACCTTTAATATTGTTTATTGACCTTTATGTTCAATCCTTCTGTTAAAATGCTTCATTTCTTTACTGGATCTAATTAATTTGTCGGTGGAACGACCCAGTTTCCCCACATGGTTCATTAACATTTCATCTTACAGACACACACACGCATACACGTGTCCAACACATTGTTGGCAAGACTAAATCACTACACAGAACTGGCAACACACACACACACACACATCTTGAAAACAAAAGGCACATCTAATCACACACACACAGTCCACAAGGAGATCTAGACATGTAGCACAGATGCCGTCTCCCATCCCCCCTCCCAAAGTCTCCCTCTCTTTCCTCCCTCTCTCCTCCATCCAGCCACCAAATCCACTTAGAGGCCAGTGTGTGACTCGCTGATTGTTTTCTCTCGGGCTGCAGCTGCTCTGTCTCGACCACCTAATCAACTGTCAGTCAGGCGGAGATGGACTGAAGAGGTGGGAGATTTAAATTTCCCTCAATAATGGACAGATCCGGGCTCTCTGGAGCTTTTCATTTTACAAACAAAAGCGAAATGAATACAGGATTTTCAGTAAGGATCCATTGGATTTTTAAATGTTAAAGATAGACTGCCTGGTTCAGTATATCTTATACTCACTCTGACTTTTTGGCGGTAAAACTTCTGACTGTAATTTAAGGGTGAAGAACGGAAACCTTTTTATTTTGTGTACATTATTTTCAGGTTTGTGCATGAGCGGGTTGTGTCTGGTGACAGGTTAAAGATCTTGAAACGCTGCCCTATTTTAAATCTATGTCCAGTGTTTATTAGTTTTGGGGGGCGTCACAGCTAGAAGGACGTGGTGTGACGAACAAATGAGCTTGAAAGGCCACGACAATGGCTGACGCTCATTATCACGAGCCAATATTCACTATGCACTAATGAGATTGAGTTGAATATAAGTGTACACACACACACACACACACACACAGTCATTTACAAATTGGACATTGTCTACAGCAACAGTGAGGGACAGCAGGGATGGAGTGAATTACTAATACTAATACTATTACTAATACTAATTAAAATATTCATCCAGAATAAACACCAAAGTTTCTGTTTCAGCTTCACTAATGACCAGATTTTCTTTTTCTATTTCTTTTGTATCACTGTGAAATGAATATATTTGAGCTCTGAACTGTTACTTTGACAAAACAAGGCAGAGCACGACCGATTAATATGTCATGAAAGTAATCATCTGTTGCAGCCCTACAGGGGTGACATGCAACACTGAGCGAAATTATCACCTGCACATGTCCAAACCTCACACATACAATGTGAGGAGCCTGATCGCTTTTCCAATTAATCAATTAATCCTGTCAATAAATGTCTATAAAATGACAGAAAGTAGTAAAAATCACTCATAATATTTTCCCAAGAACCAATGTGATTCTTCAAACGTCTCTTTCGTCCAACCAACAATCCAAAAGAAAAGCATCAAATTCTCAAGGAACAACAATGTTTGGCAGATTTACTTGAAAAAAAAAGAAGAAAAAGATGATTGTCAAAATAGTTGGCAATTAATTTTCAGGCGAGCAACTTTTCCGTTAATGGACTAATTTTGCAGCTCTGCACCTGCACAGCTTTTAGGACAGGAGATAAACAACAGCGATTATTAATGACAAGCACATAAAATCAGAAAATATCAGTGAAATTAATACATGTGGGGAGGCACAAATGTGGACCAAAGTATTACTATATATGTGTACATGTGTGTGTGTGTGTTTAGAGTGTCATGACTCAAAGACCCTTCATTCACACCCATGTAGTCACAGCGGGGAGAGCTTTCACACCCTTCTCAGACTAAATTAAACCCCAGTGTGCTCACCTTGACCTAAGCTTTTTAACACAACACCCACACACACACACACACACACACACACACACACACACACACTGTCTTATCACTGTCACTGATCCACCTTCAACCTTATTTGTACACACTCTCTCTGGTGTGACTTTTCAGCACCGTGACAACAGCCAATCACATCGCAGCTACTCAGAAACCACAAGCCAATCGTTCGCCTCCCTTCATTCATCTCTGGCCAATGAGAGGCCTCCGTCTGCATCTCGTTTTACATGAGCTGCTTTCATTATTGTTCCAGATGAGACTGTAGTGCTGCTGCTGCTGCTCAGCTCTCCTTATTACACCGAAGAGCTCCTGCTGCCTCCAAGGAAACAGAGCTTTTCATTAACGACGCAGCTGTGAAGATGACAGACTCCCTCACGGATACGTTCAGTACGTTTCCCCCCAAATTATTAACTGAAGCTCCTTATTCATAATCTGTGTGTCCACTGAGCATGTTGAACTGTCCCTTTAATCTGTTTATTAACAGTTTTCCTCGATCATATCTTGTAGTTTGTTGCCTATTTATTTACATTGAGGCTGCAACTAAAGATTACTTCATTAACAATTGATCCACTGATTATTTTTTATGTCACGTTTCTTAAGGAAAATGTGAAGAAAACTATAATGTCTCGTTTCATGAGGTCTTACTGAATCTGGCGTAAAAAGAAATATAACAAGAATCATTCTTAGCTGCTACTGCTGCTGCTGCTTTAATAAAACACAGCGAAGTTCATCAGCACTGAGCATTAGTGTTACCAACTAGCTGCTTATTTGTGAGCAAGTGAGTGAGTCTGGCTCCTGGCAACTGCTGTCTGTCAGGGAAGGTTGAAGAGGTATATACAGACCATGAATGAGTGAATGAATGAATGAATGATCTGTGGGAAAAGAGTAAAAAAGGCCAAGCTTTGAACTCCTGCAGGAAACGCGTGTGAGAGCTGACTGCTTCATTATCATACTCATAACGATGATGAAAACAGGGAAAAAGGAGCCAGAATAAGATGAAGCTGAAAACACAGCTGCTGCAGGTCTTTATTGTAATGTCGTAATGTGTTTATGGAGCCTAACAAGACAAAAATCCTCTAATGAGGATCCTAATAGTGTACAAAGAATGAGGCTAACTGTTGCTGAGCTGCTTTAGGGCTGCAACCAACGACCATGGTTATCATCGGTTCATTATTTTTACAACTTACTTGATTAATTTAGTAATTTCAAAATATTTAATTTAAAAGAAATGCCCATCAATCGTCTGTGAGCCCAAAGTTAAGTCTTGTTTTGTTCAGCCCCAAATCTGACGATATTCAATCTGCAATTTTGCTTGATAAATATCTTAAATAATAAATGTCAAATTGCTGGCAATGCTTTTTCTGTTGATCAACTAATTGATGAATGTGCATTTTTTTTTATTATTTATGACATAGAAAAATAATGAAAACTGAAAGGAGGAACCTCATAAACAAACATGAGGAATAAAGAATAATGCTGACTGTGTGTCCTGCCACAGGACTCCATGTTAAACAGAGTGTTATAGCCACACATGCATGGCTCCTCTGAGGCAGCACACGTGTCACTTCCCACACATTGAACAGATAACAGTTGGCTATTTACATTTTAGTCAAATAGCTCTCCTCAAGAGGAAGCTTTAACTGATGTTTTGAAACCGGGCAGAACTGCCACACCACCATTAAAATTGTCCGAACCACACAACACAACACAGTGAATCGCAATGACAAGAGAAGGAAAGTATCTGCAAAGTCTGAACCCGCATTCGTTTGATAATCACAAAAAAAAAGGGACTTTGAGCCACTGAACCACTGTCTCCTACCTGCTATATTCGTTTTGTGGCGTCCCAGTTTAGAGTTGAGCACCAAAGTAGGACAGACTGCAGGACAGAGCAACTTTCAGACAACCTTGGCAGAATGACTAAGCTTTTAGGGCCAGAGAGAGAAAAGAGAAAGACGGAGAAACACTTGGACAGGCAAGACGTGTAAGAAAGCGTGAACAAAAGGAAAAGGGGGATGAAAAGAGAGCTATGGAGATGGATCTTTCACTATCAGGACTATACTTGATATGTTTTTCGTCTGAACTAAGGCTGTAACTAACAATTATTTTCATTATCGATGAATCTCCTCAATCATTTGGTCTATAAAATATCAGAGGACAGTGAAAAATATCTGTCACAATGCCCTGGAGTAAAAAGAGACATCATCAAATGTCTTGTTTTGTCTGACCAACAGTCTAAAAACCCCAAAATAATCAATTTACTGTAATGTGTGACTGAGAAAAACAGAAAAATCTTACATTTAAGGGCCTGGAGACATCTAATTTTTCACATTTTTGCATGAAAAAGGAAAACTCAAACTAGTTGCGACATAATTTTTAAATAAAATCTTTCCATTAGTTGACAAATCACTGAAGCTCTATTTTGAACTCTTCTGTTCTTCCTTTAACAGTCATACAAGAGATGTGCTGAAATAAAATTTCACAAAACTGGAAAAGTTATAGAGCGTCAGACGGACAGGTGGTTAAAAAGCATAACATATGACTGCTAACTGAATCACTGGTTCGATTTTGGCCTTTGTCGCACGTCATGCCCTCTTTTCTCTCTCTCCACACATTTCTTGTCAATTTCAAGAATTAAACCAGGACAGACCTGATTTAAACAACACCTGAAGATGCATGTGGGGCTGTGATACTCGCCATTTCTTTATACTCGATGAGGTTCCACCTACACCACACTACACAACTGAGCAGATGTATTAAATCAGAAGCGTGGAGGACAGTGATACAGAGATCAGACTTCATTTGGTGCTTCATCAAACTGAGTGTGCCACACCCAAGTCCTCTGGTCGCAGACTGCTTTGTTCTGGCTCTGGCCACTACTGCCTCTCTCTCTGTCTTACACACACTCTCACATACTCACACACACGAACACCGCCAACAGCATATTGCAACAAAGCGGTGGCTGACAGTAGGTCACATGCTTGTCTTGCCTGTCTGTCGTGTTGTGCATGTATTCAAATTCCTCTCGCGTGTGTCTCTGCTGCCAGTGCTCTTCAGCAGGGCGTCATTTGGCTATGACTCCCAAACCCACAGCCAGTCCACGGTTACTGAAACCAGACGCTGCTCGCGAACCAACTGACAGCACAGACGGCGCAAATATGAAACAGGCACTTATTAAAGGCAAGTAACTCGGCTTTCAGGGAAGTGACACGAGCGCCGAATAACACAGCCTCCTGAGTCTGCAGGCACCCTGTCAAAAATGTTTAACAAGTGGACCACAGACATAAGTGAGATGTGACATTATCGGCTGCCTCCGAACCCCGAAATGACACGGTGCTAATTGCAGAGGGGCGAGAGTTTTTCTTACTACTTATTAACCCTCTCGGGCGTTTTTTCCACAGGCAGAGTCTGGCTGGCTTTGAGGTACCAGTGGCCGGCTGAGCTAGATCTGTCAATCTGAGAAACAGCTCCATCAATCTGCGGGCAACACGGTGAGACAAACAATGCAAACGTCAGCATCTGCAGCAGAGCTAAAACACAGACTGAGAGCTAATACTGACCACCTGAACTCACTGGAGGACCTAAAGCGGAAGTTCAAGCCTTAAAGCTAGTCTGTGAATGTTTTCCGTCATGTTTTCCCACTTCAACACAAATTACAGCTGATTGTGGCACCGCAACATCTCGCACTGGAATAAATAGGAATCTGATATTTGTCAGTACTTGTGCATCACATCCTCTCAGCATCCTGCCCTTGTTTTCTGTGGGTTCCTCAAACCGATGTCCAGCTGTTGTGGTTTGGCTCCTGGCTGCACTCAGCTGCTCGGCTCATGGTCTAAACACAATAAAATGCGGCTTCCCAAGTTGGTAAACAAAATGATTAATGTGATATTTTATTGATCGCTGCAGGGAAATTCCCTTTGCTCGCTCCAGTGTGTAGGCATCTGACTGCAGGGTCAGATGTAACGTGGTGACCTGGAGGCTTTTAGGGATTCAGAGAACTGATCAAAGACACTTCAGCAGGGCAGATGACTCCTGGCTTAATACTTGGACCGAGGTCATGTGGATCATGTGGATGGGCTCTCTGAACACTAAACCACCCAGACGTGGAAAGGAAAGGAAAGGAAGACAAACTGGCAAGGCATAAAGGGAAATTCCTTTTTCATACACTTTGGGTCTTATTTTTGTCCCTTTGACCATCATTCATATCCATTATGATAACCCTGAACTCACCAGGTTAATTACCACGATCTGGGAAATGGTTAACATCATTAAAAAGATTAAAAAGGGCAAGACACACAAGTGTTCAGATGTTCATAGAGGTTTTACACACACCCGCCTGGGCTTTTTTGGAACAGAAAACAAAGCTGAACACTAAAAACTCAAACTGTTCATTCTCGGACCAACTTTCTGGTTCAGCTTTGACCTTCTGTTCTCTGAACAAGGGGAGAGCCAGTCGCCATCATCTCAGTTCCTCACAAAACAGAAGCACAAAGTTTTTTACTTCTACACCCCACTACACAAAGGAACTTCAACCTTTTGTAACCTACTCAAAATTGAGGAAAAGCTGATTGTTTATTTGTTGTTGTTAACTGGCATAAAAAAGAGGAACAATGTACAGCGTATACATCAGAACACAGCTTCCCAGTTGGAGCAGAGCATTAATTATGCTCACAACACAAACTTCCCCCAGAAGGACAGATTCATGAAAGGCCAGATACAACTTTTGTTTCCATATGTGTGAACGCACAGGACAGACATGATGGACAAGACTATAAAAGACACACATAGAAATAAAACCAAAATTTTCCTTTTACATCCCATAGATACACCACACACAACCTAGCAGAGACATATGAGAGCTAGAGGCATAGCCCTAATCTGACTGTCCACTGCTCTATCTGAAAGGAATCTTTCCACATGTATTAATGCTTGCTCTCCTTCTGTTAATCATTCCCACTCCCTGTCAAACTCTCCCTCCCTGTCTCTCCATCTCTAACCAGCTGAGCAGGATGGAGGAGAGTGTGGCGATGATGCTGGCTGCTCTTTGCCCCAGGCAGTGCCAGGGGACTGATCCATGCCCTCACCAGCTGCTGCTTGTTGCCAGAAACACAATCAAGTGCTCCACTTCTCCGTGTAAGAGTAACTTCGGCAACAAAACCAAGACACGTTTATTCGCACAGGGAGAATACTCATTAAATGGTGTTCATGCCCAAAGCAGTGACAGCTATAGTATGAGGTTAAATGAATAATACAAAGAGATGTGAGAAGCGATAATGGATGCAGAAATTCACCAAGGGCTCGGCTTTGAACAGCTGAAAGAATAACAAACAGCAGCGCCCTGCTAAGAATCAAGCCATGTTGGAATCAAAAGGACTTCTGCTATCATGCTACGAATCTGCGCCAGTAACACATATTGTACTGCAGCGACTCCTTTGAAGAAGACTGTGGAAAAAGTGACTTTAATATCGTCGGACAGCTGCACAAGAGAGAGGTAGGATTTCTCGCCGGCTGTCTTTTTTTGTTTGAGACATAGTTTCTTTGAGTGTTATTCTCTTAAGAATGTGTAAAACAGAACAAGGAAAGTGTGTTTATGAATTAACCTCAACTATGGATGAAGGCTTTAAAGGGGAATAAAACGTGCCTCAGCAATTCTCCAAAGGTGGACTTCACTTAAACACTTAAAGACTCTGTGACAAATCACTCGCGGTCTTCGTGTCACATGAGTGTCACAGGGGTCAGCAGGTCACCAGGCAGCCTCGATTAGCAGCATGAACAGCATAAGTGTATCAGCGGTCACATTTCCACTGAATGATCCAACTGACTGTCGATATTCAGAAAGTATGTTGAATCCTTTACAGATGTTAAAATGCCTGATTTTTTTTTTTTGTGCAGCTGTGTGTATGTGTATGTGTGCGTGCCAAAGTTTATTTGTTAGGAACAAATCCCAAACCTAACGGGAAAAACATGACCAGCTGTGATCACTTCATACATAATATATCAGAATACCTGCCAGTGTTGTACTTTGCGTTTCTGGGGCATTGCATAGGACAGATGTTTAACAAATATACAGAGATAAATGTATTGAAGAACTGGAAGAGATGTCAGTTGCGCCACTGACTGAGGCCTCAGTAGTCCACAATGCATTGCAGCCACATTGCCTGACCGTTCTTGAATGCTAGCTGTAAGACTTCTTTTTCCTCTCTCTGCACAAAAGGTGCAACTGAAAACTAAACTGTAATACTCTCTGAATACATTTAACACCACAGTGTACTTCCTTCATATTAATTAAACAAAACCTTCTGCTGCAGCACTGCTGAGTTGAAAGGTGTGAAGGAGATGCACTGATGTTCTTTAAAAATTTAATAAAACAAAATAATGTGCTATTATTTAAAAAAAAAAAACAAAAACAAAGAGATTTTATCCATGAAAAAACACAACTGGCCTTTTATCAAACCTCAACATTGTGCAGGTTTTCTTACTGACAAAAGCCTGTGACAACAATGGAAACCTGACTACTTTACTGTAGTATCTTCTCAAGTCCCCTCTAGTCTGTGTCAGGACAAAGACAGATGCTATTTAAGATGCCCCCCTCCACACACGCACACACATATGCACACGTGCACACACACATGCACCAGCACCACCACCATTGTAAAGGAACCTATAAATACACCTGGTTAGAGATGCATATTGCTGCACTGACATGGTATGTGTAACATTGACCTCATCCTGGTATTGCCTTACATGAAGCCTTGAGCATTGCAGCAGCAGGTCTGAACGTGATTTGACTGCTCAAGCAGGGGCACTGGGATCCAGTGGCAACCAGCCTCGTACATCAGAACCATTTTTCTTAAAGCCACCAGTTCAAAAACACAAATGCAGGTCAGTGGATGTGCTCCTCCCTAAATCTGCTGATGAGCTTATCTCCATAATCTAATTCAGACGTCAGCGTCATCAGAGCCAGTAGATTACGATAAATCTGTAAGAAAACTGATCGGATGGCAGTTAATATGAAACCAGGTCAGATATGAAATCATATCGGCCAGTTGTTTTTCTCTTAAGGGAACAAAGAGGAGTTCAGCCGAGTTAAGCCATGTTGACTGTAATTCTACAGCTTGACTTAATAAACACGTCCATGATTTTCTCATTCAGAGAAAAATCACCAATCAGTGATCCTCAGGTACGAATCAGTATTATCATGTCTAAATCTTTAGTCTTGACACGTCTCATTACTACTAATAAACATTCACTGCTGTTTCAACCCTGTTTCCCAGAAATTATGTTTATATAAAGCTAATTTGCAACAGAAAATGCATTTTGAAGGAAATGTAATGCCAGCCAGATTTAAGTTTTCCAGTTATCATAATGAGAAAATGTTGTTAAGAGATGTATCTGGCAAGCTGCAGAAATTCTGATACTAAACATGTCAGAGAATGCTCGGGATGCAAACCCTGGAGGTGTGAAAGAGCCGCCCTCTGATCTGCTCGGTCACATCAGTGCACCAAAATAAACCAAGCTACGTGAACCTGGAAGGTGTAAATCATGGCTTGGAAAGGACATCACTTCTGAAATATGAAGTACATTTACATCACTCCCCCACCCAGTTAAGCCTTTAAATGTCAGTTTGCCACCAAATCTCAGTGGAGAGGCTCCATACATGAATGCGGCCTTGTTTCTCCTCTCCATTAGCTGTGTTCATAAATACTGAATGAACAGCCGACAACAGACCTGTCACAAAGTGTTTGGAAAATGGGACCAAGCCGTTAAGACAGACACCCCATGTTGTTGAAAGAGCTGCTACAACTGGAGGGATGCTAAAGGAAAATGCCCACGTACCGATAGAGTCTTCAAACAGATGTAGAAAAAAGGGATTACAGGCTTTTATTCTACATGAATTAATTATTAGAATGATCGTTATTCCAGTTTCCTCACTTTTTACTTTGTATGTGATCACTGTTGAGACGTTTATATTGACCCTGACTGGGTAGAAAACATCACTGTGGATGCTCTTTTTTTTTTTTTTTCCTGCCATGACGTCTTCATCTGTCACACGTGTAAAAGTCGAGGCAGGTCTGAGCTGCTTTTGAGCTGCTCTGCTGGCTTCACGAGTACATTCGCTGGGCAGCTGGAGCTGTCAAAGCAATGTTTTCAGTCCTGCTCTCAAGGGCTTTACCTCTTACATAATAACCCAAATGAAATGTTAATGTCAGCAAGGTTGACATCGCAAAAAGGGAATGCTCCTCCGACTGAACCAGCAGCGTGGAGTGGAGGGTGAGGTGGGGGGGTGGAGTCGAACGAGTTGACTGCAGATCACCTACAGGAGGTGAGAAGCATTTGTTTGTCCTGGCGTTTCAAAATAATGCGCCTGTAATGACTTTATCTCTTTCCCTCTGTAGTATTTCGTATAAAGTGCCACAGGCCGGCAGACTTGTCACATGCACACACGGCTCCTCGGTGCTGTTGTTCAAAACAAGCACTTCAGAGCTGGAGGAGGAGGAGGAGGAGGGTGGGTCTCCTCTTGAAGCTTTTGGGCATGTGGACAGAGACCTTGGGGGCACTCGTGGTCTGGTCTGGTTTGGTCTGACTGAGGCCTTGTAAGCCTGTTTTAACATGTCAGCTGGATTGAAACCTCAACACAAACCTCATTTCAGCTCGAGCGGACGTTTGGGTAACAGCTAGATTAATAGTACAGATTAGAGTAAGTGGTTTTGGCCATTTATTGGCTCTAATTTTCCGCTTTTAACCTTCCATCATGACCTCTACCTCTTAGTTTTGCTGCTGAATTTCTTCACATTCACAAACACTTCAGTTTGTATTTGGAGAACAGGGGTTTTCTGTTTTAAAGCTTAAATGTAGTAAAAGATAAAGGTGCCGTCTCTTTATATATCCTGTATAATTACAGCTGACATGTTTCCACTCAAATCATCCACCTCTTCCATTTGCTGAAGTCAGTTTATTTAAATCTTGACCAGAGCTGCAACTATCAATTATTTTCATTGGCAGTTCATCTGCTAAACTGTCATGAAATCACTGAAATGCCCAAACTGACATTTTCAGATTACTTGTTTTTTGCAATTCAGCACCCAGGTCTAAAAACCCGGTCTAAATCAGTTTAGTTTAATGTCATACAAGCCAAAGAAAACCAGAAAATATTTACATTTGAGAAGCTGGAATCAATGGATTTGTGGCATTTTTACTTAAAAATGACAATAAGATGGAGGTTATTTTTCTGCCAGTCAACTAACTGAGTGATGGACCATTGTTTCAGCTCCAATCTTGACGATGTAAAGTCACAGTAGCTGCACATTTCCCCCTTTGACAACAGGGCTTTCATCCTCCTGTGTACCTGGTTTGTTTGTCAGAGGCTGTTTGTTGTCATCAACAGGATGTTACATACCACAGCCTTTACACTAGTACACCGAACTATATTTGCCTCATCCATAGCAATATGGATGTGGTAAACAGCAGCTGACCAACCCTGCGTCCGGCTGCAAAAAAAAAAAAAAAAAAAGAAAAAGAAAAAGAAAAATCCTCAGTCGTGCCCCATCAGGCAGCAGCATTAACGCCTCACACATGACGAATAATGTCACAAACGTCCGTCACAGGTCTCAACGCCGTGCGGCAGGAAGGTAAAAAACAGACAAACCCTGCAGCCTTTACACCACCAACATCATCACCACACAAATTCATTCAGGGCTCCAACCTTCCTCTGCGACAATGAACCCAACCTGCTCTGCTCGGGATGGATCGAGCTCCACAGTCTCGGGTCCATTTATACCAGTGCGTCACGTTTATTGCTGCTGCTGCTGCACTGACTCTCCACAGACACACACACACTGCAGACCAGATGTGGCGTCCAGCATACACCAGGCAACATCTGTAACTGCACATTTACGCATTATGTAAGAAAACAGCGTGACATTTAACCAAGGCGGCGGCGGCAGGGGGTGGCGTTGGAGGGGTGATGTGAGGAGGGAGTGGGGGGGCCTGGGAGCACAGAGCCCCTGGGTGATAACAGGGCTGCTGGAAGGTGTTCTGACCATGGCGATTCATTTCTTTCACAATACTACACGTTGTGTGTTCTGTTATCAAATGTGAGTGGGGGAACAGGAGGCTGCAGCTGATGTACTGACACTGAGGCAGACAGCGAGCAAGCCGCAAAACAGAGGCTTGACATTCCCCGCTGCGAGCGGCACTACTCCGTGTTACTGACAGCAAAACCTACAAACTGTGTGGACTTACAGAGGGTGAAAAGAGCTTACCTCCTCCACTGTGCCTTCAGTCCGCTGCTCCGTAAACCTCCCCGCTATAAACCCTCTTTTTTTTCTGACAAGGAAGAGCAGGCAAGCCGTGCGCCTCCTGTCCAAGAAACTCAGGCTGATTTTACCGCAGGGAAAAACGCTGACGTGCGTAACAGTCCGCACCACGTATCCGACTGCTGAAACCTCCAAATGTGCTCTAGATATGATCCTTTTTGTTTCCCTTCCCTCTCTCTCTGTGCCGTAGTCCTGAGAGCTTCTGTTGTGAGTCCTCCCGTCACGTCGCCCTCCTCCCACAGCTCCTCTCTGCGCCGCTCTCTCTCCTTTTTCTTCTACAGTCGGCTGCGAGTCGTACCTTGCGTGCACTCGCGCCGCGCGCCCACGTACGCCGTTGGGTGGGAGCTATAAAGGCCTGAGAGTGTGTTATGGGTCTGGGCGGACTCTCCTGTGGAGTAACAGTAATTGTTTTCCAGTGAAGAACTGGCAATTCCATTCGGATTTCATTTGAGGTTTGATAACAGGCAGTGTCACTCAGCACATGACTGACATGTGTGTGGGGTGTGGCAAAGAGTGTGGACACCCACCCGCCCCAGCCCAGCCCAGCCCAACACACACACACACACACACACACACGCACGCACGCACGCACGCACGCACGCACACACACACAAAGATGCATGTACCTGAATCAGTTCCTCCTGTGAAATGATTTAAAGTGCGTCTTTGAGGTTTTCTGGTGAATTTAGTGAC
The DNA here is from genome assembly GCA_037833715.1 of Toxotes lorentzi. Lineage (NCBI taxonomy): Eukaryota > Metazoa > Chordata > Actinopteri > Toxotidae > Toxotes > Toxotes lorentzi. The sequence continues at coordinate 21,287,497 of JBBMJY010000021.1, read as the reverse complement.
TTTTACCTGTTACCACATTTTTATTTACAATACATGATATTCTACTATGATGTGGAGACATGTATTTCAGATTTTCCCTCTAAAATTCATTATATATGGAAATACTACATACATATAATGAGCTGCCCAGTAAAAACTGCGGCACAAAGAGGATTCAAACACTAAACATGTTTTGATTTTTATATTTCTCTTCATTTGTTAATTTATTTATTGTTGTTCAGCTTGCCATCCAAAAACTTTGTTTTTTTGCTATACTTTCTACTGAGAATCATACAATATTTTCACACTGATGTGTGCTCAAAGACTGTGTATGTACAGGTAAGTTGAAAGTGATGGTTAATGTTTTTCTTTTGGTTTTCTATATGTGCTATTCAAAGTCTCATAATTCTATGTGGGATGGGCCAAATGTTTGGTATAAATAAAAGCTTGTAACGGTCTCTGTGCTGCACGAGATGACCGTAATGTTGATTTAATTGCCACTGCTGTCAGAGACGTGTTACCAAGAGATGTAATTATGCACAAACACTGACTTGTGATGCCACGACAGTTTAGTGACATCTCTCCTGATGTTTTTATAGATGAAAGACAGAGAAGTTTTAATTCTAGTGTTTTGTAACCACACTAACCAAATCACTTTGGTCTAACTGACACATCACAGCAGCTTTTCAATGGGTTGCCCGCTGTCATTCATGCTCCCCAGAGGCCGAGCCCCTGAGTTTTCTACTAGTGCCACATTTGTTAATGGCATTTCTGTTTTTTAGAGAATTAACTCAACAACAATTTGAAGAATTGCAATGAAATTTCTTGCCAATATTCTTGGTCCTTTGAGGATGAAACCTGCTGATACTTGTGATCCCTTGACTCTTCATCTTGTGCCATCGTCAGGTCAAAGTTACAGTTTTCAATTCAGTACCTGGGTTTAAGACCAGATTGGACACAACAGCATCAGTCATTTCAACGAATGCCCCAAAATGACAATGCCCTCTACAGGCCGAAGTAATTATAACATTTGCATGTGAGGAGAATGGATGTGGAATCCAGTCACAAGTGTGTGTCCTACTAAATCTATTTGATTCTGTAGTTGCAGTGTATAGAAATTTAATTTTTAAAAGCTCATCATCACAGCTAATCTGAATGTAATTTTTATATTTTTATATTTTCTAGTGCAGTTGATACACACTGTAATTGTTATATGGATTTGACTGTAGTATGATGTTGCTGACGCATCTGCACTCTTGCATCTTTATTTTTTATTACATGAGTAATCACAATGGAAATAAACCATGTAATTTGTTTTGCTATTCTTGACGTTTTGCACACATTTAAAACTGTGATTGCAGATTAGTTATCCTGAAATGTGGCAGCCTCAGACATGTTCACAAACCGCCGGTGGGTTAGGATTGGCAGACTTATTGAGAAACAAAAGGTCGTTAAAATGTTGTTCCATCTCAGCCTGAGGAGGAAGCCTGGCTGTTTGGTGCCAGCAGTGTTTTCCTTAACCATCTGTGTCAAACGCTGTACAGTATATGTACTCTGAATACTTATAATTGAAATGATTCATTTAAAACGTGTCCCTATAGGGGTTAAGGAATGAGAGGTAATAAAGTGGGTGTTTTGTTGCAGAAACAATGAAGTATTTCTATGACTAGCTCCCTGTGAGTCATTACTCCCCTCACACAACACACCTCCTTGTCAAAATGGATTTGTCAGTTGAAAGGTCAGTGTCATTTCATTTTCGTTATCTCCGTGTGGGTGTTCAGTGAAATCCAACTCTTTTTGAGGTGTATAGAAATAACACACACGCTGAATCTTCGGTGAATCTAATTAGAGAAGATTTAGCAGCAGATCTCAGATAAACTGCCCCAGGGCTGCTTACTCTTGACAGACAATACCTGTGCTTGGCAGGGGATTGACACTCTTTACCTTCGAGAGTGTGTGAGGGAAGAAACAGATCGCACACACTCCTGTGGCAGGTTTGAAAACATCCCACCTGTTTTTCACGGGATCGGTTTCCAGCCTGGTGACATATCTACCAGCCAGACATTTTGAAAAGGAAATCCTCCCTTCGGCCCTGAAAGTTGGAATCCAACTCCGTTTCAAGGGGCCATCGGTGAGCACATTCAGGCCAGTGTCAGTGTCCAAAGTGACAGGAGCTTCACATAAAATAACAGAGACAGTAGCTGAGGGCAGAGGGTGGGCTGATGGAGACAATAGACTGGAAAGGTTGAGATGGTGGGGAGCATAGCCAGGAGGCCAACAGGACTCTTCTGTCAACCAGAAAACCCAGATCGGATGAAAAAAAATAAAATAGTATCCTCAAAAACAAGGACAGCAGCAACAAAGGGGCCTCTTGGTATTTTAGCAAAGCATTTGGACATTTTTGACTGTAAAGTGAGAGTCCATGTTAAAAAAAATGCGTGAGTGTTATTTCTACGAACAGGCATTTAATGAGTCTCCATACTGTACTTGTGCAATTTCACAGCTAATGGTATAAGAACCTGAAACTGCTTAGCTCCCTGATGTCATAAATGGCATTAAACAGCTCTCTCTGGTGAAAAGTTTCTTTTTCCTCTGCAGGATTGAGAAAATCCCAGGATCATCTCATCCCCATCTGAGATGACACACTGTCTGATGCCAGTCCCAATTCCTAGTCATGATTCCTCGGACAGCCCGTAATTTCAAAATCCACTGCTAATTTTGCTTTGTGTCACAGTTTCCCAATTATGTCTGACGATGTGACTCCAGGCAAACTGTGTTACTCATGGAACTAAGGACAAAAATAGAACCAAGTAGAAAAGGTAGATCCACTCACCACAGCGTTCGTCTGTTATTGTCTTAGTAATGTGGGAAATAACACACACAGAGAAACTGATCCTGGATTCAAAACTGGATAAAGTTAATTAAACTCTGGTCATACTGTACAGGACTGATCTGTATCACCAGAGAGAAAGAAAACTTTGACTGAGAAGGAAAGACTTCAAAGTCATGATTCTGGCTTGTAAACAAAACTTAATCTTGATGTTTACCAATCCCTACAGTTGTTCCCATTTTTTTTTTCTGTCATGAACCTCGAGATTTCAGGAACCTCTCATGTGAACATCAGTTGTCTTTTTCGTACCACTTTCAAGAGGCATTTATGAATGATCAGAAGCTGTAAGCAGTGGATTTATTGGTGATTAACACATAATTTACTTTAAAATTCTTTATTCTTATCAATCATAAGCCATTAATAAGAACAACTCTCGAGTGGTCAGATTGTGGATATCAGGCCAAGACTGTGAATCTATCTTTTCAACTTGGTTCTGTTTTTGTTCTTGGTTCCATGAGTAACACATTGTGCCAGGTGTCACATCATCAGATATAACTGGGAAACGATGACACATGACAAAATTAGCAGGTGATTTTGAAATGGAGGGGTGTCTGAGGAATCATTTCTGGGAACTGAAGCAGGTATCAGAGACAGGTGATACCTGTCTCAGTGGTGCTGTAAACAATTTGGTAGCCTTGAGAACAACTTGGAGGACAACTTGAGAAACCAGGACCAAAAGGAGCCCAAGGAGTTGAATTTGACTGAAATAACATTATCGTGAGCATGTGTCTTTTCACATATGTCATGCAAAAATGAAAGTTAAACATTTTAATTGATGGTAAAATCCAGACCAAAACAGGCTTCCTCTTCCTTGACCTGTCAGGAACTAGTGTAGCGTAGAAATATAGAAATATTTGTTACATGAGTTGTTTGTGTATTTACACCTTTGACAGAAGGCTGGTGGGAGGCACTGGTGCACTCATTATTTTTACTTTGGATCTGCTTGGTAGTTAAATACACGTGAAAGTGAGATGTTACAGAGATAGTTTGACAGAATGACTGCATGTTTGTAAATGTTTGGTTTATCTGTGGATCCATGCCATCCTCTTCAGGGTGATTGGTGGCTGGCCATCCCAGCCTCCTATATTTCACCTTGCTGCTGGGCACCTTTTGCCACTGCACTGAGTTTTATAGTGGCCAATAAAAATCCCTTCGGAGCAGGCCTCCCGCTCTGGCAGCTAAATAATGATTACAACAACATAAGCCCCTTTAGTGATACCAGACAATTAGAGGCCAGAGGAGATTGGTTAGTTCACATCCATCACTCAGCTATAAGCCTGTATGTCAAAACAATGTGGCTATTCGCTAAAAGAGATTACTTCTGACAAGTCATACAATATGTTTTGGGTTCAGCTCAAATGTTAGAAATTACAATCTGGAGTGAGAACAATGTGAAACCTGTGTCAGAGGCCCTAAAAAGATAAATATGCTGAATGAGATATAAACCCTGTCCAGGAGGACCCATGAGCCAGGAACACAAATCAAAACGCAGTGTACTACTCATCTCAGAATAAACACTGTGGTGTTATGGGTTGTTTTTTGAGGTGTTGCAGCTGCAGCTCTCTCCTTCCCTGTGCCAATCCCCGGAGAACAATGTGAGGATGTGATTATTTTTGATAATCTCAAGGTAAGCTGCTAGGCTTTGGCAACCCCGGGTTGCATTGCTGAGAGGAAAACCTCAAACAAGAAACAAAGAGTTTTGTTCTATAATGCTACAGCGCTGTGTAATCATCTGACCGATATATAAATCACCGCCTGAATCTCATCATGCGATTTCTCCAAAGTAAATTCTCCATTTTGTAAAATGTAATTCACCTTTGACAAAAGAGTCTCTCTTTTTTTGTGTGTCCAAAGGAATAAACAGGATGTGAATATGTCATTATTCATTTGAATCATGACGTGTGCTTGGTTTCATGATGAATGAAAATAAGCTGAATAAGTTTTCAGTTTCAGTAGCAGCTCCTTCACATTACCAGCTGAAAAACTTTAGCCAACACTGGATTTAACCAAAGCTCAGTTTAAACAATGAAGAAAAAAGATCTTGGAACATTTAGCAAAGATCTTTTTTTGCTAAATGCTCCACATTTGTGAAGCAGCAATAACATTATCATTTAAATAAATAGATAAACTGAAAATCCCAGCATAGTGACTGAGAGCCCTGTCTGACTGAAAAGCGACCACACACATACTGCCACCACCTGACCAAGGAGGTCAGAGGTCAGAGATCAAAGGTCAGCTACAGAGCAGCACCCCCACAGAGAAACTCTACAGAGCTGATTTACTGCACTGAACACAAATCAACCTGGTTCAGCAGCTTGGAGGACGTCTATTAAAGTAAATGAGCCTTATGTTTTCCACAAATTCAAGGCAAGGGGGCTCCCTGGTGGTCAAAGGGGTTCATTACATAAATACATAGCCTGCTCTTCCACTATCAGAGGAACTGCGATTTTGTTTACCTCAAATATGACAAAAGGAACCAATCAAAAGCAAAACATAAGTCACTGGTTTTAAATTTATGTTAGTATTGACAATACTGTCAATAGTTGTGCCATCAAGATCTCATGTTTTATTCTGTTTGAAGGCAAAATCACCACAGACCCTCCACACCCTGGACACAACCTGTTCCAACTCCTGTCCTCTGGTGGGCGCTGCAGAACACTGTAGCTAGCCAGACACAAAAACCAAATGCCATCACTCTTATACACAACTCATTATGCCATGTAAAGACCCTGTACATGCTGTACAATACTACCTACTGTATGAATATGAAGTAACTCATTGTATTACTCATTTCATATTTATTTCAGTTATCCGTGCACGGTCTATGCCTGCACCACTCGTTTGCTTGTTCACAACTTCAGAAAGTGGTTTACTTGTATATAGATATTGTACGTTGGACCTATTGTTATTGACATATGTGTGCATCTTTTCTTTTTCTTTTTTTTTTTACCTACTGTCTTGCAAACAACAGTCATATTTGTTTATGTTTATTTATTTCTGCTCAGCTTTGTTGCTGAACATTGGTCCCGTGTGTGAGTACACTGAGAGCCACGAGAGTCATATTCCTTGTATACACAAACAAACTTGGCCAGTGAAGCTGATTCTGAACATTTGTTTTCCACTAAGAGATAAACAAAGAAAGAGGCGCGCCACGATGTCGTCACCACCGCCGTCGTGTGGCGTCATCATAGCGCGCCGTAGCGAAGGCTCTTTAAGCGGTAAGCGTTTCATTTTTACAAACGAACATCACCTTTCTATCTTATTTACCGTTTGTGTTAAAGTTTGTGTCTTCCTTCTCGGTGTGTGCAGGTGTGACATAGTTACAAAAAGATTATTTTTACCTGAGGGCGGAAGCGTCAGGCGCAGCGGAGCCTACATTTTTTGTTGATTCATCTCCATTTGTGTTGAGTTAGATAATGAATACATCAAAACTAACGTAAACCCGAACAACCAACGATAACAACAACAACAACAATAATAATAATAATAATAATAAAGGAGTTTGTTTAATGCTTACTTCAGTTACCAGTCATCTGTTGTACTCGACCTTATTGAGTCTCTGTTTCTTTCACTTTCACTGACACAACCAGCCGCAGAGTTATTTACATTTGTTTTCCACAGCAGCAGGGTTTGACTGCAGACTCCAGGAATGGTGAGTTAACTCGATGGTTAGGTGTTGATTTGTATTTTTACTGATAATGTTCCTGTTTCTTACGAGATTAAAAACAAAGCATTTATACACTGCCTGACCCAAAAAAAAAAGTCGCCACCTAGATTTAACTAAGAAAATAGGTAAGAGCCTACTAAGGATAATTACTGCATGGGCGACAGTAGAACTCAGGGCTATGTTTAATAGTGAATGTAAGAGCATTTGCACACGCACAATACGAAGGGAACTCAAGAGATTGGGACTGAACAGCTGTGTAGCCTTAAGAAAACCACTAATCAGTGAGGCTAATCGGAAAAAGGGTGTCAATTTGCTAGGGAGCATAAAGATTGGACTCTGGAGCAATGGAAGGAGGTCATGTGGTCTGATGAGTCCAGATTTACCCTGTTCCAGAGTGATGGGAGCATCAGGGTAAGAAGAGAGGCAGATGAAGTGACGCACCCATCGTGCCTTTGGGCACATAGTGTTCAGCAACATTATGTGGAATGAGGTCAGCTGACTACCTGAATATACTGAATGACCAGCTTATTCCATCAATGGATTTTTTCTTCCCTGATGTCACGGGCAGATTCCAAGATGACAATGTCAGGATTCATCGGGCTCAGATTGTGAAAGAGTGGTTCAGGGAGCATGAGACATCATTTTCACACATGGATTGGCCACCGCAGAGTCCAGACCTTAACCCCATTGAGAATCTTTGGGATGTGCTGGAGAAGGCTTTGTGCAGTGGTCCGACTCTCCCATCATCGATACAAGATCTTGGTGAAAAGTTAATGCAACACTGGATGGAAATAAATCTTGTGACATTGCAGAAGCATATTGCAACAATGCCACAGCGAATGCATGCCTTAATGCAAAGCTTAAGGCGAGTGTCTGACCTTTTTATTATTATTTTTTTTTTATTATTTTGGTGGCAACTTTTTTTTTTGGCCAGGCAGTGTATATTTTACATCATTTTCACACTCATCGTACCATTCACTGACCCTTTGTGCCCAGTGTACAGACGTATCTACATTTGTTATGTTTCTCTGCTCATTCATTTATGTTCAATTTGTCACCCATTTGTATCCTTCACTAAAATCTGAGTGTGCCTTTGACAGTACAATCTACAAACAATCTCTGGTTTGTTTTGAAGTTAAATTAGGCCTGATTAGCTTTCCTTACTCTTCTGTTTCCTTACAGTCTCGTCGATATGATTCCCGAACAACCATCTTCTCACCAGAAGGTAAGAATTACTGAAAAATGTAACTGATGAGGCTGCAAGTTGTTTATCACGTGAAGGCTCTTAGTTACATCTTTGCGGTTTTTATTTTATTTCACCCTGATTTTTTGATCTTGCTTTTTAAATTTTGTGCCTTTTAGTGCTTTGTGCTTGCTTCCTCATCCTGACAGCACCGTGTGTCCTTTGCAGGGCGTCTGTACCAGGTTGAGTACGCCATGGAAGCCATCGGCCACGCCGGCACCTGCCTGGGAATTTTAGCCAAAGATGGAGTGCTGCTAGCTGCTGAGAGGAGGAACATCCACAAGCTGCTGGATGAAGTGTTTTTCTCAGAGAAAATCTACAAGCTGAACGAGTGAGTTACTTCTTCTTGCATCTAAGAATATTTATAATTTACAGGTTTACTACTTTAAAAGGACACATTAAGTTACTCATGACTTATGATAAACTTGTGTTATTAAACAAATTTCAATTGCAGTGACTTATTTGTGTAACTGCTTACATCATGACATCTCATCATTTCCTCACAGAGACATGGCGTGCAGTGTGGCGGGAATCACATCAGATGCCAACGTATTGACCAACGAGCTGAGACTTATAGCACAGAGGTGAGCTCTGACACTGCAGCTTAGCAGTAAAAATCATGTTGTGTTTTGTTTTGTTTCCTGCAGCTATAGGACAAAATAATAATTGGACAAAAAAAAAACCCACATACATTAATGTCACAAAATGTGATTTTGTTGCTATCACAGGTACCTGCTTCAGTACCAGGAGCCAATCCCGTGCGAGCAGCTGGTCACAGCCTTGTGCGACATCAAACAGGCCTACACCCAGTTTGGAGGTACAGAGCAGCAGCACCAACACAAAATGTTAATGTGTTGGTGAATGTGAACCTTCTATTACAGCATGCAGTTCTTTTTTATGTGTGTGTGTTCTCACAGGAAAGCGTCCATTTGGAGTCTCTCTGCTCTACATGGGCTGGGATAAACATTATGGCTTCCAGCTCTACCAGAGTGACCCAAGTGGAAACTATGGAGGCTGGAAAGCCACCTGCATTGGAAACAACAGCGCTGTAAGTCTCACAGGTGTGCTTTAAAGCTCCTGCCCTAAACATATTTACAATAAGTTAAATTATTGATAAAATCAGTAGGTTGGGCACATCTGAATATTTGGATGCACAGAGCACATAAAAATACCAAACTGAAGCACTGTGCAGATGTGCTCAGACAGGAATGAAATTAAAATTCCAGACTGTGGCACTAGGGGGCACAGCTGCACACAGTTTCTAAACACAGTGCTCATGACAAAGGCTGTATGCTCACAATAAACAGACATGCTGTGGCCTACTTAGTGCTGACTCTTGGGGCAGCTAATTGTGTAAGTCCCGATTCATGGTGGCTTTGCTAATCTCAGTGGGTCTCCACAAAGCATTGTGGGTAGCAGAGCCTCCTCGGAGCATTGTGTAAACACTTCTGTCCAAGAGGCCTTAACATTGAGATGAGTACATGCACATTTAGCATCAGTGTCTCCAGTGAGGTAACACACACCTGATCTGGACAGTATTAGTGTTGTGCTGCACACAGGAGCTCATATGAGATTTGGCAGACGAGAGATGAGTCGACAGAAGAAGATAGACTGAGCTTTAAATGCAGCCACCAATGTAAATGGATGTGAAGGCCATTTTTCTGGTCTTCCCATGTAAATTCTGCAGCACTAACAATAGGAGGGTGGTGTCTTGGGACTTACTTTGTCTCTCTTTGTTTACTCTCGTTCCTAGGCAGCTGTGTCTATGCTGAAGCAGGACTACAAAGAGGGAGAGATGACCCTTTCCTCAGCCCTCGCCCTCGCAGTTAAGGTGCTCAATAAAACCATGGACGTCAGCAAGCTGTCTGCAGAGAAAGGTGCATATTTGAGTAGTTAGAGAGATGTACAGATGTGTCAACAGGTCACATTTAGTGGATTTCTGGCAAACTGTGAGATTTCTTTCTTTCAATGTACAGTCCAGATATACAGTATGCAGATTACATGTAGCAAATCAAGGCGTCAATAAAAACATGTAAACATGATCACTTAATTCTTTATCTTCCCCTGAAAAATTAATTTCACAATAAAAGTTCAGTTTTTAAGGTTGTAGGTGTTAGACTCCCGACATATGGCACAGCAGCAGATTCCTTACAGCCTGTGTATTGGTTGTTTCAGTGGAGATCGCCACCCTGACCCGCGAGAACGGCAGGACCTGCATCAAGGTGCTGAAGCTGAAGGAAGTGGAGGAGCTGATCAAGAAGCACGAAGCAGAAGAGGCCAAAGCCGAGAAAGAAAAGAAAGAGAAGGAACAGAAAGAGAAGGACAAGTAGTGACGCCTGCCCACGCTTTGAATTTTGTGTGTGAGAACGAATGTGAACTTGTGACTGTAAAGGTTGAATTGTCCAGTATGTTTACATGTGTTGTTTATCAAAGTAAATGAGAATAATAAACAATTGACTTGGTGTTTTTTTTTTTTTTCAGATGTAGTTGTTTTTATCAGTTTCACACTGACCACCTGTCACGTGTTCTACACTCACCGGCCACTTTATTAAGTACACCTTGCTAGTACCGGGTTGGACCCCCTTTTGCCTTCAGAACTGCCTTAATTCTTTGTGGCATAGATTCAACAAGGTGCTGGAAACACTCCTCAGAGATTTTGGTCCATATTGACACGGCAGTATCACAGTTTTTGCAGATTTGTCGGCTGCACATCCATGATGCGAATGTCACATCAGAAATCAAGACTCACCGCACCAGGCAACTTTTTCCATTGTCCAATTTGCTGATCCTGAGTGAATTGTAGCCTCAGTTTCCTGTTCTTAGCTGACAGGTGTGGCACCCAGTGTGGTCTTCTGCTGCTGCAGCCTATCTACTTCAAGGTTTGACGTGTTCATTCAGAGATGCTCTTGCAAACCTTGGTTGCAGCATGTAGTTATTTCACTTACTGTTGCCCTCCTATCAGTTTAAAGTAATCTGGCCGTTCTCCTCTGACCTCTGGCATCGACAAAGCATCTTCGCCCAGAGAACTGCCGCTCACTGGATATTTTCTCTTTTTCGGACCATTCTCTGTAAACACTGGAGATGGTTGTGCAGGAAAATCCCATTCTGATGTTTGGTTTTAACTTCAGCAGGTTGTCTTGACCATGTGTACATGCCTAAATGCATTGAGTTGCTGGCATGTGATTGGCTGCATTAACGAGCAGTTGAACAAGTGTAGCTAATAAAGTGGCTGGTGTGTGCATATTGTACTGTTTGGCCATAAAAAGGTTAAAATTCTCCACTTTATTCATCCAAACTGATCCAAACCAGTATTATTCATTTATTTTCAGTCTAAAAATATCTGAGAGTTAAGTGATGTAACTAAACTGGGACACCGAGCTGAGTAGTTAAAGAAAATCTCAATGAAAAATTTACTTCCACTGCTTTTTTGCGGATTCACAGTTGAAATCTGTTTGGGATTAGAGCTAAATGTCTGGTCTAGGACAGAGCAGATGGTCATAATGTATTCTGCATGAATTGTGTAATGCACACTTTAAACTGTTATGAAATAGGAAACCAAGATTACACAGTGGGTAAAATGTTCATGTCTAAGTGGGGATGCTGGGTGTGTCCCAGTCTCTACTGTGGAACAGGAAGTTTAACTTTGCGTCTGGTTTTCTTCTTGGTTCGGTGTGGTTCATAAGAGAGATCGTCAATGAGGCCGGTGCAGTTTTTGGTCATTGCATGGCAGCAATATTAAAAACTCTCACCGCTCTCATAGTGTCACTTTCAGCCGCAGCAGGCAGCTGGTTTTAACTAAAAAGCTCCAACAACCTTCTGTACTCCACCTGCTCAGCACCAAACAACTGACAGACACAGTTAGAGATGAGCTGGAGAACATAGTGGAGCATTTAGCATCTAAAGAGCCTCAGACATTGGTGGAGACCAAAACAGAGATAAAAGAGAGTGAATATTAGACTTAAGAAACACAACTCCAAATTAATGGTGGTGATGCTCTCTTTAATTGTTCTGGAGCTTTCAGTCATGTCACATGGTCTTTATCAGCTGATGGATTTTGCCACTGTCGATTCCATGACAAATGGGCAAACTCCATCTACTAATGAAGAAGATCATGCAATATGACTGAAAGCTTTTGTTCGTTTGTTTCTTAGTTACTAAATACTGTGTGCTTATTTAAATGTTAAATGATGTTTCCAAGGGCACAACTATTTACAGCACAACTAGTTACATTATGTCAGGACACAACAGTAGATTTCTCCTTGGAGCACATTACATTTGATGTGATCCTCAGGCTTCGGTGTAACAGTGAGGTCTGCAGCAGTGTAACATCTTTTCACAGGGGATTAGCTGTTGACTGGCCGATTTTAACTCCACTAACCGGACAATGGAAACTGAGATGCAAGGACATATGCGGGCAGTTTCTGAGAAATACCATGCCGTGTGTGCAGCTGATGTAACCGTTTATCAGCCCCAATCTGAGGTGAGTTCATGTAAAGTCAACATAAGATTAAGGCCAGGAGGGGACTATGTGCCTCTTGTCTTTTAGTCCAGGGGATTAGTGGCACAGCTTGAGTGCCTGACTTTAGATTTTCAATGTACTGTTGTGACGCCAGTGCTGCTTGTGGTGGGGGAAGAGCAGAAGTACTTATACAAGGACCAGGCAACTGGGGGGGGGCCTTAGAAACATAGATTAAATTGGCCAGACACATATTTTATAAGTGAAAGTGAGAGCACATCAGTGAACTTCTGACATCTTACTGTCCCAGAGGGCCTCCTACATCTACTGGGTTAGGCCTTTTAGCTGTTCCAGAGTCCAGGTTAAGGTCAAAGGGTGACTGAGCTTTTGCAGTACGGCTCCACAGCTTGGAACAGCCCTCCAGTTAGTATTGGATCTGCTGACACCGTCTCAGCTCTTAAAAGACATTTTCTACCTTCTTGTCTGACAACTTCCATAATACAGCTGTGTGATGTTTCTGCCAGTTTTGTTGTTGTGTTTTCTAAGTTGTTAAACTTGCCCTGTGGAGTTTTTGTGGCTCTATGGAGCACTGTTTTTACTGAGTGGGTCCTTGTCTAGTTTGTTTTGTGCACATGTTCGCTGGTGACGGGATACACATTCCTACTGCTGGCCTCACACACATCTGCTGACCCACAGTTTATGGTGGTAACATGCAAAATTGCCAGCAGCATTTGTAATCACTGTAGGATTTTAAATATTAAAAATCAGCTTTCAAAAACATTTTATTTTCATCCAAAGCATTTAGTAATTCAAGGATTCACACAGAGCGATTTGGTCAGAAACAGATAATATAAACACATTTTTTGTTACTGTGCAAGAAAACTCCACAGAGCATCTTTAATGTGTTTTCTATAGTGTTGTGTTTTTGTTGCATGCAGATTAAAACTCTAATGGCCTTTCTCCTTGAGGAGGAGAAAATAAAAGTTTAAAAACAGGTTGCCGCTGTATTAGAGACGCCAATATAGCACAGCTGAGTCCGTCCTGGCCCAGGCACTGAAAATAGATCTCTAGATCAACTGACTAGGGAGGCTGCAGTCTCTGGCGGGAAGCCAGCGGTGAGCTGTAATGTGGTGTGCACTGAGCTGGTTGGAGATTAGCACCTGAGTCAGCTATCAGCTGAAACAGAGCTTCCCACAACCACTGTTACTGTAAAAAAAAAAAAAAAAGAACAAAAAACAAAACAAAAAAGCTTTCGTTTCCTCCAATCGACCTTATCCTCAAGCTGTACCTCAGTGTTATATCTGTCTTAGTTGGACTGCCATGGTGTTCTATGTTAAAGGCCTTCGATTTGATTTCTCAGTTTATAACTCTGTCTTGTTTCCTGTGTCGTTCCCTCTGCATGCTAGATTTCAAAAGCCTGTACTGAGTCAGGCTTTTCTTGTCCACATACACTAATTGTGGCAGGAAAAGACACGACTAGCCTTTCGAGAGAAAGCAAAGAAAGGAACAAACAGAATTCACCAATTTATGAACTTTTATTGTCCCTCCTCCTCGCCCCAAACACGAAAATTTCCAGAGTATACAAGTGTGGATTGTCATGGCTGCTAACTAATCACTGAAAACAAAAAAAATGAATCCCTAAACTATCACAATAAACATTTAATAAATGTACGTACATAAAAATATACCTCTGAGAAAATTCAAATATTGACATTTCCTAACAGCTTATAGTCAGGGCTCAATCAGTAGCAATGAAGACTTGTATGATCTGAACACATGCAAAAGAAAAAAAGAAAAAAGAAAAAAAAAAAAAGGCCCCCACCCCGTCCCAACCCCAACATGAACAGACTACCATCATGTTTCTCTGAGGTGTGAAGTATGGCTGGCATGGGGAATGTAGGTTAATATTGCTTTACATACCACACTAGGTTTAAATTTAAAAGCAAGATGATTTAAAAAGACTGCAGACACAGAGTGGGTTCTTTGGCGTTTTGTTCAGAGTACTAAAAACCACACAACTTAAAAGAAAAAAAAAACAAAAAAAAACCTGAGCAGGATCCCTCCTGCGTTTCAACTCTAATTGCATATACGTTAATCACCTGAAGTGCTCTGGTTGTACCCTATGATGAGCTCATTTCCTCAATTAGCATGAGACTGAACCTGCATGGGATGAAGAAAAAAAAAAGAAAACAGGAAAATGAACACATTCCTCAATAAGACTCAAGAGTAAAAAACATTGCACTCTCCTCTTCTAGGCACAAAGAGCCCTGTTTCAATCGAGCTTTCCACCAGTGCAGGACAATACTACTGACTGACTCTACTGGGCTGAATGAAGCTGAACTAGCCCCAGTTTGTGCCTCATGAATTACCAATACATTCATGTCACAGAGATTAAAAAACAGTTTTCTGAGGGTATTTCCAGAACCATTCTGCAGCACAATAAACAAGATTTTTAACCAAGTGTCCAAGCTGCACCACAGTCTCCTAACTCAACAGAAATTTCATAATGTCCATAATCACTGTGTATGACATGAAACAAATTTTAAAAGGTCCTATTACAAGTTATATTTGTCTATGTTTATCTCCCATTTTATTTTATATTTTCATGCAAAATAAAACAGGGCAGCCGAGGGTTTTTCTAAAAGTCAATGAATTATTGTTTTCTGAAAAAGTGGATGCTTAGCTCTGTAATGCAAATGCAGAGGTAATACACAAACTGGGGCTTCAGCTTCACTACATTTAAACCTTACCATCTCACGTCAACAATTATTGAGCTCATAATATTTGAAAAAATAAACACACCTAAGTGTTTGTTGTGTGATGTACAAAGTGAAACCACAGCAAGGCCATCCTCCTTTCCAGAGCATTAACAACTTACACCAGAGTTATTGCAGGAGAGTAGGTGTTACCCCAGTTGCGACATTCAACACACACTAACACACACACACACACACACACACACACACACTGTGTCTTAGCTTTGTCACATATGGAGAAACTTGCCGCATATTTTTGCATTTGTGGCGAGATGGTTTTGGACTGATGAAAAGAAAAAGAAAAAAAGTGAGTGACATGCTGGAATGATGTGTTGACATATTTCAGGAAGAAGCGTAAAGAAATGTTTACGTGTGCTTTAATGCTAATGGTGACAGATCAGGCTTTAACCCATCTATATTATAAAGTAAAACATCATGTTATTAGCCACACCAAACCCATGATTCCATCTTTTTACCCCTACCAACACAGCTTGCATGGTATACAGCACACAAAGACAAACCAAAGTCTCTTTTCTTATAAAAAGTAGAAGCTGTCAGATGAGAGATATGCTGAATTTTAATGTAAAACACCACCTTCTCCTGAATGTCTAACAGTTGTTTGTCTTGTTGATGGCAACACAAACAAATAATGTGGCCAAGAGAAGAACCGCCAAGCAGGAAAAAAAGAAAGCCCAAATCCCACGACGCATGTGACGACGAGTTCAACCTTCACCATTCCCTGTTTCTCCGATCTGTAGTTATCCCCGGGGAAGGGAAAGGGGGGGAAGCGGGTGTGTCTGCGTCACAAGGAAATCCTACCACTCCAAAACACACCCTTTAAATCACAAGTCTGTAAAAGAAAGGGTGACACCTCCGAGTCAGTGATGAAGCATTTTTGAGGGCGAGGAAGAGTGAGAGTCGAGCTGGGTTTGATTGGTTGAGCAAGAAAAGGGTAGCGGCCGTGTTTCTTTTGGGGAAGGCAGGGAGGGGGAGGGTGAGTGAGGGAGGTGTCAGGAGATTGTGTGGCAGTCACTCCTCGTCTGAGCTGCTGCTGTCCAGAGAGTAAACCATGAAGGCCAGATCAGGCCGGGCTGGTACCATGGGGTTACCCGGCTTCACCATTTCAAAGCCCATGTAGTGGAACGTCTTGATGATGGACACTGGGGAGGAAACAAGAAGAAGACTGTTCAGTGGTTCTACTGGGATTACATGAACAATACGACCAGTCTGTTACATGTATATGATAAACCATTACTCCAGTCTGGATTGCAAAATGTCCCTGGTTTACCGATTTGGTTTTGGTTGTTTGTTTTACTGCAAATCAACTATGGGCATTATTACTTCATACTTAGAACCTGCACACACCTGTACTGGTCTTGTGAAGGTGTTTTCCATATATCTTAAATATGTTTCATGTATTTTATTGTGCTTAATGTTCAAGTTTGTCTATGTTCTGTGTGTGTGTGTGTGTGTGTGTGTGTGTGTGTGTGTGTGAGAGAGAGAGAGAGAGATGAGAGAGAAAGTGATGATTTGTGGTTTTAGGGGGAGCTGCATTCCCCCCTAAAACCACAGTTTTATTGGTAAACAACAGCCATGAGCACTGAGCTGTGTGCTGCTTACCAAATCCTGTTCTTACTATGGACCCTTTTCTTTTCACAGTCACTGTTTTTACATTTCAGTTTGTGTGGATTAGACAAAGACTAGTCCTGATTCAAGTCTTCACGCTAATCTACACCTCGGTCAAGTTCATTAAACATGGACCCAACAGTAAAATGTTTGTCCTGGGGCTCCATAACTGGTTATTCCGGCCATGTACACACATGACATTCTGTAAAACATCCTTTATGTACCTGTAAAAAGTATTTGCATCTTCAAATGGAAAAAAAGAAGCTGAGAAACAAACCATTACTCAAAAAAGAAACAGTATTTTAAAAAATAACAGGAGCTCTTACATCGATCCTCTCTGTTTTTATGGAACCACAGGAACACATAGTTAACTTTGAGCTTCTCTTCCGCAAACTCGAGCAGAGCAGTCAGCCTGAGGATGACATGAACACAGAGAGAGGCAGAGAGTCAGTCGGTGAACGAGGGGAGAGGGGACTGGCGATGACGCACAGAAAGTTTTTTTAATTTTTTTTTTTTCCTCTTTACATAAGCACTGCAACTTTACATAATAATGCAGTGGCAGCTGTGAAGCTGGCTGCTCATTGGACTGGCTCTGCGACCACAGCAGGCAAGGTTACTCTGTCCTGGCATTGATTACAGCCACACACAAAGGCAGGCAATGAAAACAGAAACCTATTAGCAGCCTCCTGAATGTGTGGCACACTGGTAGCCTGACATGTAACAGCCTTTCGTTTACAGTTTAGCCCCACACGTTGATCAATGTTAACCCAGTTCATTCCCGATATTGTGGGGAAACAGTTCATCTGAACATAAATGATGGCTGATGGTTGATGGTGAAACATATCAAGCCAGGATTAAATGAGAGAAACCAAGACAAGAGGTGCACTGGGATTATTAAGGAATACTACACAAAAAAACATCTCACTTTTAAGAATCAGTTATTAACACATCCTTACCCCTCCTTGCTCCCTTCCACCAGCGGCCCAGCCAGTATTTCCAGGAAAAGGCTGTCCTCTGATAGAGCCGTATCCCAGAAGGCCGAGCGGCGCTCGCTCAGTTGGTAGTGGAAGTGGAGAAGAGAGGGGTTCCCACTCACTGAAGAGGCCTGCGTCACTGTTAACTTCTCATCCTGGTTTCAAACAGGGAGTATGTTAGTTCACTGCTTCAATTTTATTCAATTTATTTAATTTAGCTTCAAGAATCATTTGGCAGCAGCAAATGTTTGACCAGCAGAGGATCTAAAAACAAGGACCCTTAAAGACTGAATCCATAATATGACTATAGGAATTTGAGCTATTGTACCACAAATAGTGGAATTGTTTGAATTAGGATGTCGATGATCTCTAAAATTTAAATGCATAGCCTGTTAATTTGGTGCACTCTTTTACTCCCTGCAGCAGCTCTTGCATTAAAAGTTCTTCTCTGCTAAATGTCTGTCTTTACTGGATTTGATGTTGTCGTAGTTATGTAACTGTCACGTAAATATGAAAATAAAAGTCTGTGTCAATATATGCACGAGCTTTCTGTTCCGTGTTATCTGATGAACCGGTAACGTTAGAAAGGGTTTTTTGCTGCTTGAGGACAGATGAGGACCTTAATATGACAGTTGTGACTGATCTGTCTGATCCTAAATCTCTAATCCCCTGGGGACAGTCAGTCACATGTCTGGGGTACAACTTGACACGCATGTTCAGAGAGATCAGATCACTTTCCTTATGTTCTGTCAGGTATCTCTGAATCTTTTTTATATGATCTTTTTAGACATTAATAAATTAATGTTATAAAATTCGAGGAAACCAGATGAATGAAAGAACTCATGAATTAAATCCACTGCAGGTGCAGATGATGAGTAGTAGACAGATTAAAGGGTTTTAAGCTTTAAATTAAAAAAAAAAAAAAAAAAAAAAAAAGGCGACTTTGCAAAATGAGTAGTGCCCTCATTATCAAGGTGTTCCTGTGTTTAGTGCACTGAGTCAGAGTGGTCCCTGAGGGATGAAGCACTTAACACAATTACTGCCTGAAGTGCTCACAGTGAATAAGAACAACGTGCCGACTCTTTTAGCTGTCCCACTGTTGCTCTTTAACACAATTTTTTAATCTATAAAATTTATCTGTAATAAAAAGCCTTTAAAATACCAGTCTAGGACAAACATTTATATCATCCAACCCTCCTTTAATAAAGATGAAACAGAATGTGTGACCGGTGTATACGCCACATTTTCAGGAGTTCAGACAGTGTGTTTGCTGGTTATCACAGCATTTGACAGGTGACAATTATGGGCCTGATATTTGCCTATAAACACTCTCCCTCTGTTATGGTGAGCGGCATTTTGCATCATATGTCGCACAGTTGCAAACATTACCAGGAAGTTTTACAAATGCTGGACTACAGCTCTCTGTGTGCGTTTGTGTGTGAAGTCGAGGACAGTCACCTTGTGTAGTAGCACGCCGAGAGAGTGATCCCTGACAGTCCCTCGCCCACCCGGGATCTTCAGCTGTGGGTGAGGGGCATCAGGAGCACCACAGAGGCCCCGGAGCCTGAGGGATGGAGCTGGGAAGCAGAGACCCTGATAACCAGGAACTGCAGGGAGAAAAATGAATTGCTTAGTGTTTCAGATTGTCCTCTACTTGCTTTAAGAAAAAATCCTGACCACCGAAAAAAAGTCACATAGAATGAAAACAGATTTTCTTGCTCTTGTCTGATAAAAGTAAACAGGCCTCCCGAAGTCCTGGTTCACTGAGACAACTACCAGCTGAAAGCTTGCCAATCTAAACTGTATGGACACTGTTGGTGTTGGCTGCTTCCATAGCTGTTGTAGGAGTCCATCCAGGTTGCTTCAGTCACTCAAGCAACTTGGAACATAAAAGCAGCAGCTGCATCAGGAGATTTAAACCTCTATTCACACCCAAAATTACCTGCAGAGTTTTTAAGAGCTAGCGGCACTTTGTAGCAACATTTTTATGAATGGATCCACATTTTGTTTGTATCGAGCATGAGAACTCACATGCCTGAACACAGATAATGAAGAAGTTTGCTTACAAGTAAACATGGACGTAAAAAAACATAAACAGAACTTTTGTGTGTTTCCAAGAAAACTCCACAGGGCATCTTTAACTCAAACACACAAAACTGAAACTGAAACACATGATGAGTACTCCTGCTCCGCTCCTGATGTAAACCTCTAAGCTTTGTTGCCTCATACACCCACAGCCCCACGATGACTTCATTAAGCATGGCCCTGTAATTAGCAAATATAACTGTATATAGCTATACCTGTGGCAACACACCCCACCTCTGCAATACAGAGACCAGCCAGAGGGATTTAACATGGTTGTGCTGTCTGCTCATATCTTTCAAACATAACCTGGAACAAAGTGTACTAAATCCTAAATACTCTGGCAGACAATTAGAAGCTAACTGAGGCACAGATGGTCCAGTTCGGCAGGTCTGTTTGGCTACACACACTGAGATATAAAGGCGCGTGTCTGTGTGTGTGTTGCGGCTGATCGGTGTATAGATTTCAGCATATTTCTCCAACACGGTGACCGCAATTCAAACAAAAGAACAAAACCAACAAGCATGTGATGTGGACCAGCTCTGCAAATTACTGAATTACTTCTACCATGTTTAAGTCCACTGACTCTGCTCAAAACCCTTCACCGGCTGCTTGTTTATAACACAGACAAAATTAAAGCCTATGATTTATAACTACATTCAAAGAGTTCTTGACAGGTTGTGCATGTGGTGGAAGGCATGTATCATAAACAAGCACATGATCTGTAAACACCTCTGCAAATAGCTTGCGAGGCTTTCGGGAACACACATCTTCAGCGTTTTGAGTTACAGTCGAGTATCTCAAACCAGACATGACGGCAGCCGGCCGACGCTGCCAGACAGACCACTGAGACAGGCCTGGACCTAAGCGCTGGGGTCCTCATTTTCTTAAACTCTCCCCTGCCTGGTTCTGTTTTGCCCCGAGATACTCCGGCATCTTTACTAAAACCTGACACATTCTTCTGTCCGATACTGTATCAGTCAGATCGAAATTATTGTGAGAAAACACTGATATATCAGAGTCATGTGCCACAGACAAGCATCAGCTACAAGTATCTCTGTTCTTGTGAGAGGGAGGAGGTTTGCCAAAGTTTCCCTGCCAACCAGACAGGTAACCCGAACAACATGTGCCGCACAGCTACGAGCCAAGAGAGTGAGCAATGGAAAACAAAGCTCATTGTGCCTGGCCTGTTCACTTTGCAGCAGCACATGCACGCAACCTTTCCCTGTCTCATCACTGCCGTGGTTCTTAATTATGCAGAGACAACACATGAACTGATGCAATACAACATGGAGAAAACCTTGATGTCTCCTTGGCAATCATTTATTATTCTGCTATCAGCTTTCTTCTAATTTGGTGGCCCATACCTGGAGATTACTCTGCTACTTCACTTAGTGCAGCTGAGGAAAAAGTGTTCATATCCTTTGCTCAAGCAGAAGAAGCAGAGCTGTAGCAAATGGCTGATTAATCAATTGAAAGAAAATTAATCAGCCAAAAATATTGGTATTTTCAGGATGAATGCGTTTATACACGACATGTATCTCTGTATTTCTACAGAGTTGGCTAAATGTTTTAAGTCAAAGCCACATGTGATATGTCACAAGCACTTTTACTAAAACAGACTAATCAAAAAAAAAATCCAAAGACAGGACTTTCTTCAAAAGTAAAGGTCAAAAGTAAAAGTACTTATCACAGCAGAAAAACTCTCACTATGTCAGAATAATTTGAACTTTAAACTTCTTTTTATTATCATTATTATTATTTTTACTACAAGTGGATTTGGGTTTAGGACTCTTGGTGAAGGACATTTTGTATTATTTCTTAACATATTATAGACTAAACATTTATTCAAGCTGCCCGGTTAGCTCAGTTGGCTCAGACTCAGACTCATCATAGGTTTAAGCCCCACTCCGGGCGGCACCGCCTCCCATGGGCCCACCACCTGTGGGAGGTGTCCTAGCACCTTGGTGCATTGTGGACTGGGTGGGCCTGGACCCATGACATTTAATCAAAAGAATAATCAACACAATCTATAATGAAAATTGTGGTTAGTTGCAGCATTAATGTAAATACTTTAAACTTTTTGTAAGTAATGTACTTGGGTACTGTTACATTCCACTGCTGACATACTGTAAACACTCTACAAAAGAAAATTCTCCCAAATAACTGAAACAGATGCATGAAAAGAAGCAGTACGAGCACACAGGAAGCAGTACTGCCCAGCAGGTGCTGCAAACTACAGGAACCAACAGGTAGGCCACAAATGGAGGGAGAGATAAGCGTGCTTGCCAAGATGTCAAGACCTGCTTCTCTTTTTCCATCTTCCCTTTCAGGGACAGACAGAAGAGCCTGTCCTTGATGGAAATGCCAGCTTGTTTTGAAAGGCAACACTGTCGTCCTCTGACATTTCAGCCACACTAAGCAACCCACTCCAGCTGGAGAGCTGCAGCTCCCCAATAGGTCACAGTGTCACCCTAAAAAAAGGAATATAGGTTACGTTTTTAAAGAAGGTCGATTTGATGGGTGAAACAGACTCTGGGCACCAACGCGAAGGCCAAGCACACTCATGAGCTTGGGCTGTATTAATGTGCCAGTAGGGGATTAATCATCTGTGTTTTGCAGTGAGAGTTAAAGATGCCATGTGCGTCACTGTGCAGTTCTGGCAGGAGGGGTGAGGACATGTGTGTATCCAAGAGAAAATTATTTTATTTTTAAAAAGGATGAACGCTTCCACTGCCAGTTTGCTCTTCCTGAGCTGCGAGTTGTTTTGAGAACTGATTCAGGTGAATTGTTTGAGGGGATGAACGGCCCGGGTTGGCCCGCTGCTGAGGCAGAAGTTTGGCTGACATCCAAGAAACACACAACTCAACCAAAACAGGAAGTGCTCTTGCAGGTCTGCAGAGAAAACCGAAACACACTAAACCATCTTCTGACATCATAATTACCAGATTAGTAATGTAAAAAGACTCAAGTGAAATCCAGAGTATCAACACAAACAAGCTTATTGTCCAAAAAAAAAAATTGAAAAAATTAAATTATTTAGGCTGGAGACATAAACAACATGTTGCTGTTTGCAGGAAAGTAAACGGCAGAGTTCTGAGGCCTCCTCCGACCCCTGGAAGTTTGGCAGAGCAGCGTGTCGGAAAAGATGTCGAGACAGAAACAGGAAAGGCACACGTGCTCTGAAACCTGAGTGTGGACGGACGTATCCCTGTCAAAACACATTGCTCTGACGCCTGGACCCAAACTGTGGCTGTGGTCAGTGTTAAAGCAAAAAAAAAAAAAATGCTTCTTTTGTTGCTCTGCAACTTTGTATGCAGAATTAATATTGTTATCGGGGTTCATCTTCAGGGAACCATTTCCCAGAAGACGAA
Organism: Toxotes lorentzi; assembly: GCA_037833715.1. NCBI lineage: Eukaryota > Metazoa > Chordata > Actinopteri > Toxotidae > Toxotes > Toxotes lorentzi. Next base: position 21,264,450 of record JBBMJY010000021.1, on the reverse strand, counting down.
CCCCAATGACAAAAATCGAGACTTATGTCATTGGGACTGACATTGCTATTCCCAAAGATACACACTAGCCTGGCTAAAACCAAAAATATGAAAATGGTCACATGCTGTTCTTAATATAGTGTGTGGTAGGTCTTTAATGGGAAACATCCTTAATTAAGTTTAATTAAGAAGGATATTATTTCTTCTTTTACTAATTATCATGGAACGGCAAGAACAGAGGCCATGCCAATCGTAAAATCACTCGACTGTGCAAACAGGCAGACCTAATATAGTGTACACGGCACCTCACATCACCCCTTACACACAAACTTTCACCTGTACAGGCAAAGTTTGGTAAGAATGTGACAACAATAAATAACCATAACGTCATAATTCCTGATCTTACCGACACAGCATTTGAGCCTACATGTCTACTGCCTGTTGTGAAAACATTAGCTTTGGCAGGAAACAACATCAACCTATTTCTCCAACAGCAGAGAGGAGGGTGTGTCTGGCATAAAACTATCTGTGGTGGCATTTGTGCACTGGGTGGTGCACCAAATGAAGCGCCTGCCATACTGTACTTCAGCAGGTGACCCCTGCAGTTGCCCCTGCAGTTAACCTTGCTGCTGCTCATTCAAAAACAGTGGGAGAACTTGGTTTTTATCTGTCTGGTGTTCATGTTACAATAAGTAAAGAGAAAAAGTAGCATCAGGTCTGTGTAACCAAGCTTTTATTAGTCTATACTCATCACAACTTTGCGGAGTCGAACATGACATCTTCAGCTGTCTTGTTCTGTTCGAAAGAAAGTCTAAATATTGACGATGAAAATAATTATATCTTATCTGCATCTAGTTTTTTGTAAGGCAAAGGCTTTCTTTTCTGGTGCATTGTGTTCATTTCAAGTGTGTCTCCTACTCACTGATCACTTGTGTATGGATGCTTAGGGTCTGTATCACAGCCTCTACCGTAGTCGACAGTAATGGCTGAGGTCGACAACTCAGGATGCCAGCTGAAACTGGCTGGCACCATTAATGTTTTGGTTTTGTTACAGAACAGCGCTCTGAACCAGAATCTTCCAGCAACCACAGCAACCACTGAAGAGATCTGCCACTTATAGGGGCACTTAGTTACACTCAGGTAGCTCAGGTTAGATAATCCAACTGTTTCTGAGTGAATGCACCCCGTACTCCTCACACACACACGCAAACAAACAGATTCCATTGAAGTGAACCAGGGGAGGGGGTTATGTAACCAGGCTGATGTAGGCCAGTTGATGCCTTTAGCTGACTGGGCCATAACAAGTCAGGGAGCTAAAATAGTCCCTGCTCTGGCTAACAGCATCAATGGACCTCTCCCCTCTCCTGTCTGTGTGTCAGATGATAAATCCACAGAGGGAGGGCAAAAACAAGGCTTATCTCTCCGTCTGTGTGCAGAGACGGACAAAGAAAACACACAAGGCAACAATTTAAACATGCAAACGCTCATAAAAATAATTATCGCGTAATAAAAGGCCACATTTACAACCACAGTGACAACAAATTCCTATAGGACACCTCTGGTGACGCAAAAGGAGGACATCCAGTGCAAAACACAAGCAGCAGTTTAAGGTCACAGCAAAGTCGCTACTGGGTTTCACAGGCACACTGTTTAAAAAAAAAAAAGAAAAACTGAACATCTTTGTCATGGACTGGGGTTTTTTGGACTGTTGGTCAGACAAAGCAAGACATCTGAAGGCTTCAACTTGGGCTGTGAGGAATGTTCTGCCATTTTACAGACATAACAACAGATCAAGAAAATAACTGGCAGATTTATTTTCATTGCAAATGATCGTTGGCTGCAGCCCTAAGGGATTTAAATGAACAAATGTATTGTGGCTGGTGTTTAAAAAGTGGTCTGGCGACCTTACTTGGCCTTGCAGCCCCCACACCCATGAGAATGATCAGTTTATTAATCAACTAGTGGACTGCCAGAAAATTAATGTGCAAATACTTAGATAACTGAATAATATAATATTGATATATGTATATATAATAATAAATCGTTCAGCCTCTCATATTTGAATATTTAGTTTACTCTTTGATCTCTGAACTGAGTCTCTCTGTTGGTCAGACAAAACTCGACATTTGAAGACATCACCATGGAAATTGTTTTCTCACCATTTTCTGGCATTTTATAAACCAAACGTCTACTAAATTAAAAAAAAAAATATATATATATATATATATATATACACAATAATAGAAATAATCTTGTGCAAATTGCTGCAGCCTTAAATTTGTACTGTCAATGCACATTTAAAGATCCTTTCAAGGTGTAGCCCACACTCTGGAGAGAAACATTATGAATCTCTGCCTGTTGCATGACTTTTTGGTGTCCCGTTACGACAATGTTTGGTAACTCCTGTCTCAACTCAGCCTCGGCATCCAACTCTGTACCTGCAGAGACACTAAAGTAACAGACAATAAGCTGTTTTGCATGAAGATTTCAGGTCATAAAACGATCCCCTCCGGTGTCGCGTCTGATTACAGCGACTGTCTGTCACTTGGGCAAATTCTCGATTTTTCTGCGCTCTTTTCCTGCCACTTTGCGAGCGTCCTTCAAGTAAAGTCAAGATATTTTCACAAGCCCGACGCTTTGAAAGTTGACCTCAAGCCAAATGAGAGACACGGGCTAAACCAACAAGGCCAACGACCGTCAACAGCAACCGTTAACGTCCGTTTGTGATGTTTCTAGAAGAATGTTAGCTCCTACCTTTCCTCGGTGTTCAGCATGATAGCTTCGAGGAAACACGGCTCTTTGCGTCTCTTTTCACAGCCAAAGCAATTACTGTTCAACCAAAACTCCACGGAAAGGTTCACCATCCGTAAGTTAAGACGAAACTTTGTGGAAGTAAGAGTCTCTGGCGCGGGTGTTGATGTGGGAAGAAGGGCCGTGGACACAGCGACATTCAGCAGCCGGACTGCAAACTGGAGCGGCTGGACGGCTTATTTATAGATGCAGTTAGGCATCATGGGTAATTACGTCACATCATGTTTTTTTTTTGTTTTTTTTTTGTTTTTTTTACAGGAAAAAAGAAAATAAACAAACACAAATAAATATAATTGTAATATTCCAATAACATTCATATTCCTACACTATTAAGGGCGTGGGGGTGGGGGGGGGGGTGGGGGGCTCTGTTTGAGGTGAGGGTTAATGATTATTAGATTATTAAGTCAACAAAGCAACTACAGAGTTGTTTACAAAGTGAATACGAATAGACACAAAAAGATGCAAATGGCCATAAAGAGACACAAAACAGCCACAATGAGACGCAAATGGACTACAAAATGGGAAAAGCAGAAGTGCTCAGGTCATTTACTAAAGTAAAAGTTACAGTACCACACTATTATAATATTCCATTAGCAAAGTGAAAGTATTGAGTTAAATTGTACGCACTCATTACACCGAATGGCCCCTGTCAGTGTTATATTATCATCTTATTGGATTATGCTTTTTGCTCTTTTAATATGTAAGGGGACATTACTGTTGCAGGTCCTCGCTTACAGCTTTTTTTAAACCCTCATATTTTATGAACCCATCAAATGTTATACATGTATATAAATATATATAGTACTGTTAGATATTCTTCCCTAACATTCTATAGATTTACTTTTTCTATAGTTCTTTGCCCTGAAGGATTAACCTGCTTAGCTTTTTTCTCTCTGAATTAGCGTGATCCTGGAGTGAGTGAAATCCTGTTTTGCACACAGACCCTCTCTTTTTTTAGCAAGTCGCTGATTTTGCCAACACATTATATACAGTATAAGTACGGCCTAAGCATTCTCAGAACTAACCTGAGATGGCACATTTTGAGCCTGGAGGACAGTAATCCTGTTTTACCTCTCAGCAAGGTCCTTATAACTCAAAATTAAACTAATGTCTCATTGTGTAATGTGTTAAGATTTTGTTTTCTTTTTAATGGTATTGCAAGAAGCATCTCAATTTGATTCCTAACAAATTAAACTACAGAGTAATTTCTCACAGTTTAGCTGATTTACAGTTCAGTTTCCTGTTCTTCCCTCAGTAATCAAATCTTCAATCCAAACAGTTTTTGTGGTGTGATTACTAAAAATGTCTGGTGAAAATTGGAGGAAAGGGAGGACACATCACACTGAGGAAGAGGAACTTGTGTTGCAAGGTTCATATGGTAAAGGGAGCACTTGAATACTTATACTTAATAATGTGATCTGAAAATATTGTCAGGTCTGAAGCAATGACTGTGGCAAGAAAAAGATCCGTAAATCCTTCAAATGTGGGGTGACGAAGGTCCAGAGTGGGTAGGGTTTTATTTTGGGATCAAAGAAAGAGCTGCCTAACCAAACCAAACAGCTGTAGGTTGGAGTGCCTTGGATCTGTCTTTGACAAATGAGGGCCCTGGAGCCATTTTTAGGGTCTGAATCTCAGGCACTGACACCTATCTATCACTGACCGACATCAGGACCCCCCAGAACCACTCCAGGGCGCTGCAAGATGGCTAACCTTGACCTCTTGAAACAAGCTTAATTCATGTCCTGAAAGCAACCAAGAAGCCATGTTCTTCCTCTAAAAGTCTCCAGCTGTCCCTCACAGCGGTCAGCTTTTGGCCCAGACTCTCAGTGTGAATCCGAACATAGACACAGTTATGTAAGGAGGAATGGAAAAGAGCCCCTGTGCCAAACAGATTATCAGATTAGTAACAAGATAGCAGGCCAGCTACTTGATCCTGGCACATCACAGCATTAATGTTGGCGGTCAAGCTTGCCGGGGTAAGCAGGGTACATGAGGGTCAGTGCCTCCTGCCAACCACCATGGAACAGCACCTTCATGACGTAACAGTGAGTGAAATCCACTGAGGGAGTCTGTGCCCTGTCACTGACACTAGCAGTGTCTAGAGTGAATTACGGTAAGTTTAATAGGATAAGCTTAATTTGTGCTCCATCTATTTTTTTTTTTTCTGGAGCTATAGCTCCTGTGTGACAACAGATCAAAAGAAAGGCACTGTTTCCAGTTAAGAACCACCAGTCAGGTATTGACATGAATTTTATGAAGTTTATATGTATTTTCTCAGCCTCCATTCAGTAAAAAGTCAAACTTGAGTAAGAGCAAAGAAAAGATAAGATAAACAGGTGTCTTTTGCAGCAGGGGAAGTCTAAAAGGTTTACATCTTATAGTAAATATTTAAAGTACTTATGAGTTGAAAATGTGTCTGTATAAAAATGTAAAGTGCATCAGACGTTTCCGTGTTTAGTGTTGTTTGGTAAAAAAGAAACCAGACACATTCATGGATTTTACGTTTACTTTGTCTTATCATGGAAAAAATAAAACATAAACAGAGTCATATGACACAGACAAACGTGTTATGAGGCACATTTGAGGCAGTCAGTCCTTATTCGATATCATTTTGTACCTCTGAAATACAGACTGACTGATACTGACAAGAACGTATGACAGCGTTAATTAGGCTCGTTAACTCGTTCACTTTAGGCTATTAAACACTTTAATTTCAGTCACGCTGAGACTCCAAACAAATACTGAGGCCAAGGTCAAATTCTTGGCCTCATTATTCGTAATGCAAAGAAATGTGCTGAGGTATTGTTTCCTTACTGCCTTATTTATGTTGTTTCGTGCCTCAAACACTGATGGATTGCTGCTGTTTCCACATGACGAGCTTAAGAACAATGTGACTTTGGTGGGAATGTGGCAAAATAGTGAAGGTGAAAGAAACAAAGCTTTCTTATGCATTTTTATTTATATTAGTTTGCTGAAAGTAAGACGTGTCCAGTGTGGATTTAGTTTAGATTTGTTAACTACAACTACAACAAACATTTTTAATGACAAAGAATAAACAGTACAGTAACCCATAAAGAGAGATTAGACTGATTACCGGATTAACACTTGAATGCAGACAAGATTTAGCACTTCGCTTATACCAGGTTTTGACATTAATTGTATTTTACCATATTATGTTTAATTAGCTTGCTGTTTAATGTGTATTGTTTCTATGTGTAAAGTTTCTGGTTGTTTTTTCTATTATTTGTCCAATTGTACATTTTTCCTTCCTAAATTTAGGCTTATTACTAAGTTAATTAAAATTTAAAATTAAGAATTTCTTATATTTGGTGCATTCTGTAACTTGGCTGTACTTGGGTATAAAAATGCTTTGAGCTAAATGCTAACATTCTCAAAGTGTCAGTGCTAACATGTTGATGTTTACCAGGTGTAATGTTTACAATGTTCACCATCTTGGAATAAATGTGCCACATTCCACACTTGACCTTTCACACTGCTTAAATCATTGCAATCAACTGCCCAAATCAAATCAGCAGTACAGAAGTTATCTGACTGCACACATTCATCACAAAACTAACAACAAAAAGTAATTTTCAGTTTCTTCCAAATCACAGTCTTCTGTTTGCAGCAGGTGTGCAGCAGCAGCACACAAAAAGGAATCTGAGCCCGGGGCTGAATCTCAGGTGAACACCAAGCATCTTAGTTTCCAGGACAAACCGTCCCCCGGCTGCCCTTTGTGAACTCCAGGGCCGCATCACACAATCGCACATGAGATGCTGGCTGAAAAACAAAACGTCTCTCTTGTTTCAACCTGTGTCATCGATTCTGTTTGAGATCGACACCGCTGACCTAGTATTTTGCTCCCCTCGCTGAAAACAAAAGGCAGATCGTGTTAACGGCACGGGACACTCTATCTCAGCTTTGAAGATGAAATATTCAGCAGGAGCTCGGCAGCTAAAGGAGAATCCACCGGTTGTTGCCAGATGTTGAAGTCTGATAATGGATCAGGCCTAATCAAAGGTGTTCTCAGGGTTTAACAGGACATCAAGGCCTTGAGGAAGGATGTTTGAAACAGAGGATGGGTTGGGTTATTTATCATTTAGATGATAACGTTTCTGTGCAACCATTTCTTGGCCTGTTTTTCTTTTATGTCCAAACTTTTTCTGTATGTATTTGAAACAAACAAACAAAAACCCTGAGCCTTGTGGTCAACACAGTCTCTCAGGAAAAGCATAAATCTATCTCCAAAAAAAGGCATTTCATGCAGCCACTTCACTTATGTCCAAGTTCAAGGGAATCTTTAGCCTTGCTGAACTTGACTTTCTTACTCTTGACCAGTGCTGCAGCTGACTTTCAGGGCACTGGGTTCATGTCCTCGGAATTTTTTTTTTTCTCCGAGGAATTTGGGGGGGGGTTCAGTGACCTGAGGAACAGTTTACACATTTTTAGGATATTTATTAGACTTTGCATTCTTAGACTTGACTGTAAGTAAGACAAAGTTGGAAATGACACAGACATCGTATACTGTAATGAGGCAAACCACATAGTAAAAGTATTAACAGATTTTGAAACTAGATGGTAGTTACCAGAACTTAGCGACAGATTTATGAACAGTGGTGCAACCCACTCCCAACTCTTGATCATTTTTTAAAACTGCAGTTAACTTTTGTTGTAGACTCATTAGCTCATTCTTTTTCTTGAAAATGTGTCCTACATTACAAGCTGTTAAAACTGATTCCGTGGTTTTATTCAAATACAGACATGTCTCTGACATTTGATCACACAGTGCAGCCTGCAGGTGCACAGCTCAGGCCAGATCAGATTTTGGAAAACATCTTCCCTCGACTGAAAAATAAATATATCATATTTCTGTGTATACAGTGTTGGTGTGTTTTCTGTTTTCTTCAGGTTTCATGCTTGTAGCTTGTCTCTATTACAAAGTACAAGAAAGAAAAGAATAAAGAAAAGTGCTAATCTTTTGTATGTGACCAGGTCTGTGTTTGAACACACAGACATTCAGGCGAGTTATGTCAATCCCTGGACAAAGTCTTGATCTAATTAAAGTTCCCATTGTTCCTCTCAGGCAGCGTCTCACATTGTGTGTAAGGAAATGCTGATTTACTCGTGGAGGTAATCACAACAAACACAGAGACACCCGGAAGTTCATGGCAAACACTTTATCACTTTTCGTCTTCATGTCCACTGGCATTCATTTTTCTACTGAAACTGGATTCTTGTGATCTCCAGACAACAGGACAGGAACTGTGAGTTACGCTCTGCCAAATCTTCAGTGGAAGTTATAATGATGATAGAGATTGTTGTGGGCGAGGTCCTCAGTAGAATCAGGCGTGTAGGAGTCCACAGGAAGGAGAACTTGTCCCCCTTTGTTCTTTAGATGATGATTTGAGAATGTTTACATGTACTTTTGTGAGCTGCATTATAGATACTATGAGGATTACCACAAGTTAACCATGTTCTCACCAGTGTGTTGGGTAGTAACCGCATTACTTTGTAACTTTACAGCACATTGCAGTTACAGTAATCTGATTACTTACAACAAGCAGTGTAAGGGATAACAAATGGAAATTCGGCAATTAGCTACATTACACTTAACTAGGATATGGGAGCTTGGTGCAGAGACTTGAGGTGGAGGAAGGTGATTAGCTTCTGCCAAAGGAAAAATGTGACTCCAAAGTTGTTTTAGATGACTTGGTGATGCCAGCCATGGCTAGGTCTGAATTTAGGAGTCATCTAGATAGTTTTGTTAAAAGTTGACATCACAGCTGGGGTTGGGACTTCTGGCCAGTTGTGTGCAGATATCGAGGCTTAGCTACCTGCTGCTGGATGACCAGCGTATCCCTCCAAATTGTAGGGCTTTGGGGTGGCACACAGAAACTGTCTCGCTCGCTCTATTTCTCTGCATGTTAAATACAAAAGATATGTAGGTGTATAGGATTTGGAGTAACAAAATTAAAGTTAGAAGCAATGTAAAGCATTGCTATTGCTGCAGTCTTAAAGTAATGTAATTACATTTTCAGTGCATAATGTGTAATGAGTAACTGATTACTGTTATGGCTTTTAGGAAATTCAAAAAAATAAATAAATAAAAACCTGCTCTCTGCTTTTAAAGTTACATTCAATCAGTGTAATATCATGAGGAGGCATTGCTCCCAAATGTCACCTTGTTTTTCTCAGGAAATTGCCTTCACGTGACAAAACACACTCTCATAATGTGCTGCTCTCTCTCTGCAGCCATACTCAGCACCTTTATAAGCTGATTGTCTCTGTATAATGCAGCGCTGCACGAGTGTCTCAGTGTTTTTCCAGGTAGAGCTGTCTGCCCTGCAGCTCATCTGATCTTCAGACTCCTGTAATCTCAGTCTCACCACATCAGTTAATGAATGTCTGCAGCAATAATCTATTACAGGCGGGTTGGAGGGAGTTGCTTGTTAGTTTTAAGTTTTAAGTTATGAACATGATCCGGGACTCAACTGTCTGACCAAACTGGTGACATCTGAGATGACACTTTTGTCTGTAATATCATGTCTTCAGTATTGTTTCTGAGAATTTAGAAGTGTTAACAGGCTGAGGTGTTAGGAGCTGTCAGCCTCTCCCTCCTTCAAATGTTTCTAATTTTCTCCCCTCCCTGGTGTTTCTTGTTTGTCCACTGCTTGTGTTTTCTTGTCTGTGTGTGTGTGTCTAGGCCTGAGCGTGGCTGACCTACTTCTAGTTTCCAGCCAGTTCTCCTGTTCACCTGTCACCGCAATCTCCTCATCAGACACACTTTCAGCCTGCGGCATATATACACTGGTCTAAAACATAGCATGAGGAGGAGTTTAAATCCTGTACTTACACACATCAAATGGCATTACAAATCACTGAACAGCTGGAAGAATGCATATTATAATGTGCTAAAGTGTTTCATGATTTTGATGCCTCTTTGTCAAACATTTCTGAAGATGATAGATGTAAACTCAACTCAGCTTTATTTATATTGCACTGTAAGTACAACACAGTCATAGTGAGATCTGAGTGTGAGTTCCTCAGCATGAGGTGGTGCAATTTCAGTCATGGAGGTGGAGATGTTTTCCTGCAAGGCTGAGCATAGAAGGACCTGATGGGAGAACTCAATTAAGGGTGTGATCTTTATCATGTGTTGGGCCACTGATACATTATTGTAGACCAGATGATTCAACTAAAGGTGAGAAAAGGTTAATAGATGGAGATAGTTTTGTCATATTTTGGACCAATATCAGGTGGGAGGTCAGAAGGTTCACTGATAAAACTGATATTGGCTTTGAGGGGATTCTGGATATTTGTCATCTAGTAAGAAACAATGAATACATTTTGGCGGGGGGCCGCAGGACAACGTGAACCTCCTATTGATTTGTGCAGTCTTCTGAAGCCAGTAGTTTCTCAGAGCAGCAGCAGTGTTGAGGACCGAAGGATTATGGTTGTCTCGGGGGCGGGCGAGGCAGTCTGCAGGATCTGTGTAAGTGGGTAATCTCTCAGTGGGCTCCATATCTGACTTGATATGTCGGCTCATGTGCCAACAGAGCTGCTCTTTCTAAAAGAAGCCCATCTTGCCCCTCAGCTCTGCGCTTTATTACATAAGACCTGCCGTCCCATTTCGACCCACTATCCTCCATGTTCATGACAGACCACAGATTTTCTCTCTAAACATCACAAGTTACAGTTCCTTACTTCTGTATGTGGGCTCATTAATATTGCATTATAATACAGGCAGACTTAAGTTATTCCTCTTTCTCTATTGCACACAAAAACTCAAAATTCTGGCACCAGTTCCACGGCTGGAGGAACTACAGCGAGATAAATATTTCATACTCTTACACAACCCTGTCAGTTAGCTAGTCAGCACAACAATGCGTCTGCTATTACCCAACTACATGAGACAAGCGGAGATGCAGCAGTACTTTTATTGTCTCTGGCAGAGCACTTAACAGTGTCCCCAAACCATAGCTTTATCGTTTCATCATGTCCCCAAAAATATGCATCCAGGCAGAGAGGAAGGGACTTTAATTAGCCAAGAACGCTGCACTGATCTAACAGAGCACTAAGGCACTAAGCACTAAGGTGGAAAGCAATTATCCCCTGTGATTTTACTTATTAACTACCTTTTAATTTTAATCCAGAGGCTGAGAGGTACATGAAGGAGAGAAGATGAGATAAAGATGGATTTTCGAGCCTCAGGACAATTCAGTAAAAGATGCAAACATGCAGAAAAACGTATGGTACAAAACGCTGTACTGTAGATCAAATGCATGCAAGCAGAGTAAAAGAGCTATTACAAGTTTCTTTACTTTATGGAAACAGTAACAAAGTGAAACAGAAACAAAAATGGAATGGTGCCAGAGAAAAGTATTCCAAATATTTAATAAGTAATGATTTTGCCATGATTGAAAAAAAGATTTTCAGTACTAAAACCTCTCTTGTTTCAAGGTCTGAGGAAGTAAAACAATCCAATCAATCAAAAGAAAACAGAACCAGGAGTCTAAAGCCATGCCAGCAGCTCTGTGAGGCTGTACTGAGGCTGCTAACTGCTAATGTAAACATGCTGACATACTCAGAATAAGAAAGTTAACATGCTGATGCTAAGCAGGTATAATGTTTACCATGTTCATTATCTTAGTTTAGCGTGCTAGCATTTGCTAAGTAGCTAAATACAAAGTATAGCTAAGGCTGATGGGAATGTCATCGATCCTGATTGGTACAGATTAAAGAAAAATCAGAAACAACTTTAAAATTCTTTCTTATCTTGTTCATTGTTTAGTGGCCTCTCAGATTTCTCTGGCAACTATTGAAGGGGTCTGAACCCCCGGGCTGGGAGCCATGGTTCCCAGCACTGTGCTGCTGTCTAACCCCTAACCCTGACATAACCTTCTTCAATGGAAAATGTCCTCACGACTTAGGAAGATATTTCCTATCTTTCCATCCTTTTAAGGATATTTGTTTCTCATGTTTAATGTACACACACACACATAACTCAGATTTACTGGTGATGAGCTTCAGAGAGGACACAGGCACTTTCACGTAATTCCCATTTAAGACAATGGAGACCCAGCAGAGCCGGCCTAAATTAGCATGCACTCTCAGTGGCCCTGTTGTACCGTCTTCCTGCCCAGAGCGGTGAGCAAGCAGTAACTCTGGAGGAAGGGCAGGAGATCGTGGGAACCGGCATGTCACAGAGGCCTCGGCCTCGTCCCGAAGAACAACATGACAAACTGTGCAAGCTGCAACACGGGGGAAAAGAAACCAGAAAGGAAACTGGAGAACAATGAAGAAATGGATGTGACACCACTGCTTGGCTATAGGTCTGGGTGGGAACCCAAAAGTCTGTTGTACTGGAGTCAGAGCCTGGCTTTCTAAAACTCATTGACAAAAAACAAGGCCCAGTTCCCACGGTGACCTTTCCCACGCTGCTGCTCATATTGTATATTTATTCTTCTCTTGTCGAACTGTTTCCCCTCCAACTTGTACACTGCATGTTTGTGTTTCCTTATCTTTGTGGACGTGCTTCGACTGTTGTTATTTTGTACTTGATCTCAGCTTTTTTTGAGGCCTTTCATTGAATCTGATTGAAACACTAAAACCAGCAATGATTTGATCCACGTACTCCTGTGTAGCTGAAGCTTGTGGAAGGTGTGCCATACATTTTTATTTGTGTCCAAAAAGTATTAAAAACACTGCTGCCATATTTACTTGCTAGAGCAGAACATGACTCTAGAACTTGACTGGCTTATAATTTTACGAACTAGACGTGAAGTTCAAACCAATTCATTAAGTCCATGCAACTCTGCTTGTGTGTTAGCTGCTTGTTGATGAGCAGGTAGTGTACAGCTGGTTTAAATCACCTTTTTTTGTGTGTGCTAAAAACAGATGCCTGTTGCAGCTGAAACTGACACTATGAGTTTGGCAAGAGTGAATCAAAATTGTACAGTCGCAGGTTTTAAAACCATAGTTGAGAGATGATAAAATGCTCCTTGTACACCTTTCACATTACACATAGACATTTGACCGATTGTTAATATAAAACTATTGACTTGTGCAGCTTTACCAAAACAGGTAAAAAAAAAAAACAACGTGGAAAAGATGAAGGAGTCTAATACTTTCTGAAGCCTCATATTTTTGTAACTTGACTTTTATATCAGGTGCAAAGAGCTGAGAGGTTTTTCCTTGACCTTGCAAAAATCCATATTCTGTGAAATAGCATTGTATTCTAGAGGGAATCTACATGTCACATCACAGCACATACACCTGCTCTGTATCTGCCACGTTTAAGCTTTGAAAGCAACGAGACAAAAATAAAAAATATGCTCCACTGGACCCTGACAGGAGGGCAGGATGTGGATGTTTGGTCCTCCGGTGTGACAGAATACCTCCACGCTTCGTGTTGTGATTCTCTCCAGTGTTCTTTTAATCTAGCTGACAAAGCCTCTTGCAGGAAGCTATGCCAGATATGTCCGGCCCGTCACGGCTTTTCCAGCAAAGCCAGTAAGTGAAGAATAACACAGTTTCACCGGACAATCCCCAATCGCCACAAACAAGGCCAAACCGAACAACAGAGGGTTTAACCAAGACCACAGTTGTGCCAACTCCAGGGAATTCTTTCCATATTTTCCTTCTGGTGAGTCATTCGATGCCTGAGTGAATCTGGGCAAAACAAGGACTGCAGAGCACAGGTCAGCTTTCTGTGTCTCATCAAAATAGCTCTTCTTGGCTGGATTGTTGTTTAGAAATCTTGAAGCATAAATCATCAACCAGTTATTAAAACAAAACAAAACAAAAAAAAAAACCCAAACATATTTTATAAAGAATAATGTTGAGGAATTTAAAGTTGTAAAAGCCGTAAAGGCAAAGGCAATGCCCCTTGAGGCCCAATGTCCACTTTCACGACTTTGGAAACTCATCAGCCTTAAGCACAGCTCATCAAAGCAAAAGCAGATGATATAATGTCATTTTATAGTGAGATAATCATTCTAAATGATACACCAATCATAGCATGTCCACACTCCTCTGTAATTACACAAGTTCATACTAAACCGCGTCTAAAAATACAGATGGACTTTCCCAGTCAGGGTGTGTACCTGCAGCCTTACAGAAATATGACATGGAAACAGAAAGCAGCCTGTCACAAATTATATTAGATGCCTGCATCAGTTGATAGTTTACATCTATGAAATTGTTTTAAAGTTGTTTCTGATGGCAGAGGCTGATTTAACAGTGAAAACTTGTAGCGTGGTGCCTGATCATGAGTTTGACTGTAAGAGTTGTCTTTTAGAGGAATAGTTTGATACTTTGGGAAATATGCTGAAACTTAGATGAGAGGATCAATCCCACTCTCATGTCTGAGACTAAATGTCACTAAATATGAAGCATATTTTTTGGCATAAAAGCCCCCATAAATCCACAATATATCATTTTTGTGCTTTGTCTTTTGTACATGTCTAATGAGATATGATGTACTCATTAGTGAGCTTTAAAGGGTGCTGGTACGTGAAATTTGTTCCCTTTGGACAGGGGTAATCGTTTCCTAGCCCAGCTCAGGGAAGCAGCTGTGTCCTACACTTTAACTGAGCTGGGGCAGTTAACCAGATATACATCTACCAAAACAACCAGTTGGTCCATCACTCAACCTTGAAGTTCTCTACCAAACACAAAAGCTATTCTTAGAACACATCTGATAAAGAAGAAATCTCACCTTTGTGTTGCTTGTGCAAGTACGCTTTGTAGTGCAGCCTCTTCTTTGCCTCATTGTGGTGCTCATTTCTGCCCCCCTGAGGACAGACACTCAGTTATACTTGACAGCTGAACTGCAGTTGTACAGGATATCTTCCCCACAATGGCCTGTGTCACAAATACCAGACTTAGGCTTCATCTTAGGTGTTTTCAAACAGTATTTTAAAGTTTTGCAAGAGAAAAGACTTTAAGGATGAGGACTAACAGGTAGGTTTTGTGAACACGTCTGGTTAAAGAGCAGCGCAGAGAAACTCTCTGGGATTGTCTCATTCACTCCATGGGTGTGGAGTTTAGCTGTCTCCTCCTGTTTCAGGTGTTAGCTAAGCCAATGTTGCCTATAGCTTCAATTTGATCACACAGAAATGAGAGTAGTATTGATCTTCATCGTCCTCATCCAACCCTCAGCAAGAAAGAGAATCGTTTAATTTTAAAATGCCAAACTATTTCCGAAATCGAGCCACAGCAGACTCGAGTCAGGCTTAAATCTGACCTAAGGCTTAAACCTGACCTAAGTCTGAGCCACGCCTCTTCCAGGCATGGGTGTTGAAACTGCGGACATTTCCGATTACCTTCTGTCTGCAGACCAGTTGACAAAAGCAGATGAGGTCAGTTGTGTTTAGGAATACCATTCCCTCGCTGTTCCCATGGCCTCTATGTTTCCAGACACTGCTTCTAAAAATGGCTCCATGTGTAAAAATAATAAATGACTTTAGGTCAAACTTATATCAGCCGTTATCCGGGGCATTGAGAATTTAAAATGTTTTGGGATACCCAGGGCCAAAGCAGCTGTAACGTATTGTAAATATGTTAAGCACTATATTTATGGTTATATCCCTCATTATTTTACAGAGATAGATGATATTTATTCCCATATGGCTTTTACTTTTGCAGCACCAACAAGGGTATTATATCCACTGCTTCTGCTCAATAACATTTTGTTTATGCACTTTTCTCTGTCAGTCTAATATATTCTGATGCTGATTCAGGGCTAAAAAAAACTGTGTGACTGCAAAACAGGTAAACAGCAGTTGCAATCTACAGAAAGCACATCCATCAAGACCTGAACATGTCTGCAGAGTGTTAGTTTGAACATGCCTGAAGCTCCACGTGGGAGTGGTTCTGCCACATGAGCATCATGAAGATCAGATAAGCAGCAACAGCAAGGTGTGCCTACAACGTCCATTTTCTTTTTTGTAACTGACAACATGAACCGTGCTGTCCCCGCGCAGTAAAATCTCCCCATTGAGCAGCAGAATAAGATTGAGACAAACATGGTGTTTCTTTTGAGCACTAAAAACAAACCACTTTCTTTCCTTAGAGATAATGTGTGATAAAAGTGGAACAAACAAATGGAGCCATTTCATGTCCTCAACAGAGAACCACAGAAATGCACAATTCCTCATTTTATTGCCCTAAAATCACATGTGAAACCACAAACATGGACTGCCTCTGTTCTGCCAGGGAGCTGGTATCTGTGGTGTCCAGGAGCCATCTGCAGTTCAGACCGACAACTTCACTGTCAAAATAAAGGCACCTGTGTGGTTTGTTCCAGAGGCGTGTCACCAAGTGTTTAACATTGTCCTTTAAAAAATAATAAATTCACATACTTATTTCAAACATGAGGTTTATGGGGTGATGGTTTTAAGCATGTTTCAACTGTTATTATTCCCATGTTATGGTCATGTCCTGGTCTGACACAGGTCACAGGATAAAAAGGTGTTTCGAGAACAGAAACTCTTGTTCAAGATCCACTCACTGGCTTTTCCAGAGCTTCTAAACTACTCCTCATGGTTTTCATCTG
Source organism: Toxotes lorentzi (assembly GCA_037833715.1). NCBI lineage: Eukaryota > Metazoa > Chordata > Actinopteri > Toxotidae > Toxotes > Toxotes lorentzi. The sequence goes on along the minus strand of JBBMJY010000021.1, from coordinate 21,248,102 downwards.
CATATGGAACTAGCTCAGGTGTCCACATGATAACAAGTGCCTGTACATGCCCGTCTCTGACTCATCTTTGGCCGTGGATGGCCTCACTGACCCCTTCCCAGTGGATGCTATGACTGGTTTTGGTCTGGTATTCAGACAGCTGATGATACCTCAGCCAGCAGCATCTGCCAGGGAAATTTTGATGGTGTGATTTGAGGTCAGAGGTCTGCAGCCAGACTCATTTATAGTGAGGCTCAGTCAATTTCAATTCCTGAGAACATCTCACACCCAGAAACATTAACCAGGCAATGTCTTTTCTTTCTGCATGATTTCCTGCGGTTTGTAGATATTTGCATAAGATAAATTTCTTTTCACAGTTCTGTTGGTTCCATCTGATCTCCTGGTCTGTCAGTGGAACTGAGGGGAGACACAGCATTATAATCAGCTTCACACTGATTAGAGAAGTCAGAAAGGTTTATAATTGATATTTGAGTAAACAGCACCACTAGTGGTCACAAGAAGAATTGTCCTAAATTGTTTAACTAGATATAAAAAAGGTGTGATTTGATGGTTCTCACAATGCAAAAACACACACACACACTTTCTGTCTAAATACATAATCAAATGCAAGCAAACTGTCTTTTTTTTCCCCACAGTAATACTTATTAACCTCCAGAACCTGTGCACATTTCAGGATGTTAGTGTTAGTGTATAATATAATAAAAACACCAAAACTTAACAAAACTTGAAATCTTTATTTCAGATTTCTCTTTCTTTCTTTTTTTTTACAAAAAAAAAAAAAAAAACAACAACAACGAACAGTTAAGTGCACCTTGGAATGCTCGTTGGTAAATGGACCCAGAGTGTCGTCATGATTGCTCGATGTTAATGCTCTTCTGGTGCGTTAAGACGGCAGCCACTGACACAAAATGACCCAAAGCCCCTTCTCCAGGACCACAGGGCTGTTAGTGATAAAACAAAGTGGCCTGCACGATTTCCCCTCAACATCCTCTTTTTCCTGTTCTCCCCCCCTCGAGCAGCGCTCTACTCCTTGGCCACTGCGAATGGCTTCTCCACCTCGATTTTGCCGCAATCGTGGATGATGACGTCTTTAAGAGGCTTATCACGGCTATCTGTCTTTGTGCTCTCGATCTTCTTCACCACATCCTGGAGGACGAAAAAGGAGAATGTTAGAAGGTTTGGAAATGTGAAAATCTCAGTGAACAAGTAGTGAAATTTAACACAACAGATTAATCCACTGTCAAAAAAAGGCAAATACCAAGTATGATTTTGGTTGTTCTAGCTTCTCTTTAACATATAGATTTGTATAAAAGCTCCAATTTATAACATCACTTTTATTAAAGTCTAATGGTCAGCTATTTTATCCACATCATCTTTATTAACCTCATTGGAGTAAGTAGTACTCAGATCCTTTACTCAAGTAAAAAAAAAAAACAGCAATACCACAACTTAAGGATACATCACTGTAAGTGAAAGTCCTTCATTTAAAAACTTATAGGTTCAAAATATCAGTGAAATGTAGAGAATGCCCTTTGTCAGTGTTATATTATTGTTTGCTACTATACTAGATTATTATTACTGATGCATTAATGTATAAGCATCACTGTGTTGTAGTTGGTCACAGTGGAGCCAGTTTTAACTGCTTCATATGCTGTGAGGTAATTTAACCTGCAACTTACATTACATTTTATAAACTAATCTGGAAATGATGACGACATTTTCCTGATAGTTTGTGCAGCTGAACCGTTTTTCTTAAGACAGTGAAGAACTCAACCCTGAACAACTGCTCTTGAAATATTTTGGACATAACAGAAACAAGCCTGAGGTCATGAAATGTTCAGGACTGAATTGGTACAGATTATACCAACACAATGATTTCTATTCGTTTTGGTGCAATTCTGAGTCATTTTGAACGATGCGTTACTGACATCAAAGAGAAAGTAGGTTGCCATCATATGCAGTGGCGGAGCAGCACCAAAACAAAAACAAATAAAGGACAAATCTACTTTATAATATATTTCCTTTGACTTATCTTCATGGTGCACCTGAGGAGGGCAGAGAGCAGGGAACTGGTGTCTATTTTAGTGTGAACCCCTCCCTGGCTATTTTCAGCATTGCATCAGTTGCTGTAGATTTCAGGCTTGAGACTCACCATTCCCTCCAGAATTTTTCCGAAAACAACGTGTTTCCCGTCCAGCCACGGAGTCTGAACTGTGGTGATGAAGAACTGGGAGCCGTTGGTGTCTTTGCCGGCGTTGGCCATGCTGAGCCATCCAGGGCCATAGTGCTTCAGCTTGAAGTTCTCATCGGGGAAACGGTCTCCGTAGATGCTCTTGCCTTCAAGAAGAAATAAATATTTGGACCATTTAACTCTGTTACGAGGCCATTAGTTTATGTTTGTTAGCCCTTCCCCGTGGCAACCTTTGCACCTCACTTTATTGACTTGATTGCTGCCAAATGTTTGTCTTCACTTTATGGGATGACATTTTCATTTTTTGTGAATACTGATTAGAACTGTGAGTCACTCTAAATGAGGGCATCTCCCAAGTGTCACATGTACTCCAAGAGTATCATCATAAAATGGCAAAGTGACACTTAACTTATTTTTAAGCAGGAGGTTTTCTCTGCCCTCGGATCATAAATGTATAAAACAATAGAATGAATCATGGATTTCATAAAAGCCTTAATGCTCAGGATGCTTCTGAACTGAATGGAATTAAAGCATTTCTATAAAATTATAGAACTTTACAAAGGAAATTGGACATTTTCCTGACAGCTTTGACAGCTGAGCTGCTTTTGGCCAAACTCAAAAAGAACCCATACCTGAAACTGCCCTAAAGTCATTAATTGTTCAAGACGGCACTGATGCAACAGACAAGCAAGTTCATTCTTGCAGGGAAAAAAAAAAAATAAATAAATAAATCTGCAGTCACGATATAAATGCGATTTTGCAGGTGGCCATCTTACCTCCAGTGCCGTCTCCTCTGGTGAAGTCTCCACCCTGGATCATGAACTCCTTGATGACTCTGTGGAATTTGCTGCCCTTGTACCCGAATCCTTTCTGTTAAATTAAAAAAACAAAAACAACAATGTGAACAACGTAAATGTCAGGTTCCGTCAAAGTTAATTGAACGTAGTGACGATCAGGCAAAACAAACCACAGCAATCTGGGTGCACACTGTGTACAAACTGTATGACAAACTGACAAAAAGGCTGTGAACTTCTCACCTCTCCTGTCGCCAGTGCGACAAAGTTGTCGACCGTTTTGGGAACAGTTTTCCCAAACACCCCGATGACAATTCTTCCAGCCTCTTCATCTCCAATTCTAATGTCGAAGAATACCTTCAAAAAGATAGTTATGAAGTTATTTTATACTCCTGTAGCTCTCATGGCGAAGCAAAAATACCCTTTTCTCATTTTAGTTTTGCTTTAAATCAGAAAGGACAGGTTTGACATAAATGTGGATCTCAATTAATATTTTTGTCTGTAAAATGTCAGATTATTGGGTAAAGATTAACACTGGGTTTCCTCACAACCCAAGCTCACCAACCAACAACTAACAGTTCGAAAGCCAAAGATATTCAGTTTCATGTCTGACGAAAAAAACCCAGAAAATTCTCATATTTGAAAAGCTTTAAAAAAATAACTAAAACAAATATTTGCTTGTCAAAAAATGGTTGCCAGTTAATTTTCTGTTGAACAACTAATCGATTAATCCTCTGACACAAGTCTATCCTGGACTTAAACGCCTCATGGGCCAAGTCATGTCAATCAGACTCTGCTCCGAATATTTTTATTTCCTCTCCAGTGCTTTTTTGTCAGTACAAAGTTAAATTATTGTTTAAATCAAAGTTCCACACTACACAGGAGCTGCTCTTCTAACAGAAGTTTTAACAGATATGCATTTGTAAAACATCTGGCTTCGGCTTCCCAATCCTTCACAACAAAATCTGCAAGAATAATTTCAGGTTATAGTCAAAGGAACTGGTCTGATCTTGAAACAAAGAGCCTGTGGGTCAGCTACTGACTGACCGGTTCAAAGCGTCCTTGGAAGTGTATACGTGGACAAAGCTGCTGAAACCAGACATAACGTCTACTGAGCCTGTCTGTGCTGCAGCCAAGTGGGTTAGAAGAAGCTGGTCTTAATGTTGTTGGATAAAAGCCTGCAGCTATAATTAAAGATTAAAGCGATGTGGAGCAATTTGAAATGGACGCATTTGGAAATACCGACAGATAAGGCCTGACTACTGGCGACTATAGCTAGCTCCACTGAACAAACGCATCGCCGTTTCACTCAGTTTGCTGAGTTGATGTTGCAGCAGAAGCCCGCCTGGTTACATGCTACGATTGTACAAAGGCTTAACGGCAGCCACGATTAGCTTAGCATCAGAGAAGCCCACCGATCTCTAGCTCTTAGCTAACGACGGACAGCTACAGGCTAAACTAGCGTGTGACGTGGCTTTACAAGCCGTTAGCAATGGGGAAGAGCTTTGATTTTCCGGCACGAGCCGGCAGCGAGCGGCCGGTCGCCTACCTTCGCAGTTACTTTGGGGCCTTTCTTCTTCTCGTCGGCGGATGAGCCGTTCGGGAACGCGAGAAAAATCACCGACCCCACGATAACCGTGACAGCGACAAGGAACTTCATCCTTCTCTCGCAGAGTCTAACCATCAACAAGAAGAAAACGAGCAGCCCGAGAGGACGGCCTGGTAGTCGTGTTAGCTTTATAAGAACCGGGAGAAGGGTGGGTGGGGGCTGACGGCAGGAGAGCAGTGTCCGGGGTGGAGACTGACAGCGGCGGCCGCTCCGAGCTCCGAGATCAGCTGCCTTCACTGCGCAGGGGCCGCACGTCAACACGGCGGGAGAGACGCACGGGGCTCTGATTGGTGCACGTCTCCGAGCGTTTCAGCCAATCAGATGCAGACGCGTAACGGCGCTGTCCAGCACTGCTCAGAGCTGTAGTATAAAAACAATAAAGACAGACAGACCACATCACTCAGCGGTGGCACCCAGACCTTCAGGTTTACTCCACATCATTTGAGCCAACTTTATTTGATTAATTAAGTTCAATATAAACTATGCCAGGTCCTCCATCCTCCATCATGTGGCCCAGGACCCTGGCTCAAAATCTAGTTTTGAGACAGAGACAGTTGAGCTAATTTGTTGTGAAGTTGTGTTTCCTCAAAATGCTCCAATTTTTCCAGTGTGTGAAGTAATTAGCACACAGGAAAAAAAAAAAAACCCTGAGCAAGTTAAATTTAAACTTAACTTAAACTAATATTTTGTCCATCATGGGAGAACTGTGAGACTGCAACCAGTTCTCTTTTTCAACACATCTGATTATTATTTTCTTTAACCTTTTAAAATACACCCTCCCACATGCTGGGATGCTTTGGCCTTGGTTAGGGCTATTTTAGATGTGATGTGTATTCACACAACCTCGACAAATTGAAAGTTGCTTGAAAGCTCTAAGTCTCTTGAGTCTGTCTGTGTAAATCCTTTTAGGATCCCCATATCACTGCAACAGCTATCAGTGATATAGACCTGGATTGGATCAAAATTGGATTGTTGCTGTGCTTTCAAGCGTTTACCTTAGAATAGTTTCTACTACATTTACATTCCCTCTTTATACCATGTCTGTGCCTCTGTACCTTTGGTTCAGCATCTCTTATACTCATTCTGACTATTTAGTTATAAAATTCAAAGAGTTACATTTCAAGAGAGATCAGGTTTGAAGAACAGAAGCCGTTTTATTTTTGGTACATTATGCACAAAAACTGGGAGTGTCTGGTAACAAGATGATAATAAATTGATTATGTGTCAGAAAATAGTGAAAAAAGCTCCATGATTATTCCCTGAACAGTTAAAGACAAAAAGATGATGAATTTACTATCACAGAACGGAGAAACTAGCAAACATTCACATTTGAAGCTGCATTTTCTAATACTAAAAATTTTACTGTTGTATACAACTGTTGTTTGTATATTACACGACATGGTTTACTTCTGCAACTTACTGTTCTACCACCTACTAATGGTTATATTTATTACCCATAAATCTACTGATTAATTAATATATTCATATATAGTGAATAAACTGTCAGAAAATAGTAAAAATCCTGATTACTGTTTCTCACAGCACAAGATGACATTTTCAAATGTCTTGTTTTGTTGGACCAATGTTCCATAACCCTCAGAGATTTTCACTTTACAATGATAGAAACCAGAGTAAATGAGCAAATATTCACATTTGGGAAACTGGGACCAGAGCTTGGCATTGTTTCTTGGCAAATGATACTAAAATACTCACTGATTAATGTTCTGTGAATCAAGAAATTAATGAATCAGCTAATTATACCGGCACAAACTAATACAACAGTGGCAAATGCACTCAAGAATCTGCAGCATAACAATCAACCCAGACACTACTGTCCATACACATTTTAATGACAAACTACAAGTAAAGGAAACTTGTTGACAGTTACAAATGTTAAAAACATGAGACACAAACAATGCAATGAGTAAAGTTGAATAGATTGTACTTGCTAAAAATAAAGGTGGTGGGGGTGGGGGCTGGAGTTAAGGTTACATTCACCTTTGCAGGCACACCTGCCACTTCCTACTAGTGCAAAGAATTAATTCTGCTAAATGCCATACATCATTTTTGTTGTATGTTTGCATTAAGACTCCATTGTTATTGCATGCCTTCAGTGGCCATTTGAGGTATACAAACACGTTGTTCTGATAGTTACATACTGTACATCTAACATGATGCAGGCGTTTCAAAGCGAGCTAAAAAAAAACCCTAAAAAAAAACAACAAACTCATGAAAAAGCATAATTTACTCATATGCTCGAATCTGAATCAAGAAGCTTTACTTGCAATTTGTAACACTGGAAGGTTTTAAGATTTTCCAGCCAATCATGTTAAATTATCACATTTTAGAAGTGAATGAAAGCAATACCTGAAACAAATGAATTTGTACCAACAAAACAGGAAGCAAACAAGTACAGTAACCCTGATAACATATGACCTACTCCACAATTTGAAATTTTATTACACCTTTCACCTAATTTATTGGCAGCTGAATCTTTTAGTTAGCCAGCATCTCATTGTAAACTGAGCTTTACTGCATAAAGAAGGATCCCCTTCATATTTAAAGTTGGCATTTAAACATGTAGCATTTTACTATCTGATCAAAAATGAATAAGGACTCTGCATCAGGAATTTATAATGTAGCACAACAGAGATGATAATAACTGTGCTATGGAGTTTCCAAAGTGAAACGTCTTTATAGTGAGAGGAGTGGACCAAAAACTGAGGAAACACAGAGGCTGTCACGCTCGCTAGTAGTTTTATCCTCTCAGGTACCAGTAACAAAATGTCAAGTATATCTAGGTAAGTCAGACACCCATAGGAGAATGAATGTTCAAGTGTTATAGAGATTATTTGAACTGAATGCACCGAAGGTTGAAAAGAAACACAGAACATCAAGAATAACACTTTGATTCTACCTATCAGTTTCCAGTCAAACATATATATATATATATATATATATATATATATATGTGTGTGTGTGTGTGTGTTTATATATTTCTCAGCGGGATAACTGATGTGAAGCTTAATTTGAAGTTTGTCTGGCTCTGAAATAGGAATAAAATATTTAATAATAACTTCTAAATTCTTTTATTTTATCAAGGCACAGCATACTGAAGATATGCGGGTCAAAGTAAATTACATGAGCCAACAAAACTCTTTGGAGTTTGTGATGATGGCTTTGATCTGTGCACAGTGCATAGAGTCAGGCCGCCTCACAGTCCGGTCAGATCCAGTTCTGTAAAGTTCTGCCTCAGTTTCTGTGCCAGCCAGAGGATTAAAGGAAGGAGGACAGAGGAGACCTAAACAGACTGGAGGAGTCGTCAGGCAGGAACTTAAAACTGTCGCCACTGATCACATTCTTAAACTCAGAGGAGCCTTGGGAAGGACGACGCAGAACTTGGTTCAGGACACAGAGGTGTGAACTGGCTCAGAAACATGAATCCAACCCAACAACCACAGCTGTAGGTGGAAACTGCACTGGGTCTTTTAAGTTAATCACATCAACAGTTTTCAGACATGGAGTGTCAGATTGAAGCAAACCTCAGAAGGGCTGCTGGGTCTTTAACTCTGAGTAAACTAGTCCCTCTGCTGAGATGGCATCCCCGAGCCCAACTGTCCGAAGCGGCTGTTTGCAGACCAGCACCGGTGTGAGGTGGAAGGTGATGTTTCCACGATGCCACACAGTAACAGGTTCTGATGGGTTCAGGGTCAACTTCTCCCGTGGCTCAAAGTGTGAACTGTGAAATTCTAGTGGGGCTTTGAGCTCTACTTTGCTAACGTCAACAGAATGGAGACCACAGGCCTGACTGCTGGCCACTCGTGCTCCAGCCATCACTGCTGCCGCCTGGTTCCCCCAGTATCCATCCACTGTAGCCAGGATGTGGTAGGCCAGCGTGTGGAAGTGAATGCGAGTCAGGTCCGCCTCTGACGACGGGTCGCTGCGGCCATGCTGCTCCAGGATCCAGAGCAGGATGTCACTGACCCGGCTCACATCCGGGATGCCCTTCCAGGCAGCCAAGTCTGCATGAGGCCCCTCACCAGCCTGAGAGAGGAAGAGCAGCTCCTGCTCATTCAGCCCAATGGAGCTGACAATGGGCATAACCTGCTAACAGGAAACAGAAAAAAGAAACTTTAATTAAATATACAGAACTCTTTAGGGATTTGTGAAATTTGAGCACACATCTTTTCACTGTGAGGGACTCATTTCTGCATTTCTGGGCATTTCACTTCATGCAAGACTAGCAGAAAAACATGTGGAAGACCCATATGTACCTCCTGCATGATGCTGTTCATGTAGTCTTTGTCGGTCATACTCGCCAGCTCCAGGTGGATGGGAATATCTTTACGAATGTCAAATATGGCTGACACAGCCTGCAAAGAGGAAGCAAGCACACCCAAATTTATATAATCTGAGCCACTGCCATGTGACCATTGATACATACTACACATAATAATAAAACACACCTGTTATCACACAATGTTAACAATGAGTTTACTTTTTTTTTTAATTGCTTTGGACAGAAGAATCAGCTAAAATAAGCAGATTTTACAGGAATATGAAGTGCATACATTACACTCTATACACTCTATACTATACTAGTTTTTTATTTGATTTGCAGTAAATGGGTCAAAACATGCAAAAACAACAGCTCTGTCAATTGAAACAAATCGGTGGAGATCCTGTAAAGTGCAGCTTTCAGCCACTGACCTCTTTCAGCCGCTCCTCCCACAGCTCTCTGCCCTGACCCTCCATCATGTGGAGCCCCGACAGGACGACCAGGTCAGGCTGAAACTCCTCCAGACTCGCCACAAACGTCTCCAGTGAGCTCATTTCCCCATTGGACACGTCGTGAGAGAAGATGAAGCGGTTGGCTTGAGGTGCCTGAGTTGAACCCCACTGTTCACCTGGAGACAGAGAGGAAGACCAAATATAACTGTTGTATAACACATCTTAACAGACTGGAGTGATCTAGTTAAGTGAGACAGATCCTGTAGAAGAAGCCGGAGCCCGTTTTCTCTTTACCTGCTTTATACTCCAGGATGAGGTGAAATTCATCCGTCTCCTGGAGAGATTCTGGAGGAACGAATATCTGCTCATCCAGCATCTCATGAAGTTTAGGACCAACTGGCCCACATAACAAAACCTGTGGTATAAAAAATATTAACACTCAGCTATAATCACTTAATTCTGATCCAAGCTAGTGCATTTGTACTGAAACGCTGCTCTGCTCCGTTGGGCTATCATGTAGTAGAATAATTTCATTTTGGGAATTGTTTATGGTATAACATGGGTGATGTTGACAGGAAATGTGCTTCATAGGCTTTTCAAAATATTTTTAATTAAATTACGTATATGTGATGGCCGGGCATTCTGAATTATACTATAACATTGAGTTCAGAAGGCTGCAAAGGCATCTTTTTATCTCAGAAAGAAATGTGTTCTCTTGTGATTCTCTTTACATTTTTCCCAGGTTTATTATTTCTTTACTATACTTTTCTATGGATCTGTGCAAAGAGAGGCACTCAAATATTAATCAGCATTACTTAACTACCTGAAACTGGTTCAACTGACTGGCTTGAATTTTTAATGTTTATTTAAATGGGTCAGACAAGTCTTTAACAGTTCATTCATTTAGGTTCAGAGCAAGAGTTTATGACAGAAGTCGAAACATGCTACCGTACCATCAGATCAGGGTAGGTGGCAAGCTTCTGACCAATGAGGGCAGCGTTCCCTCCCACATACAACTGGAAGACGACAAAGGTTTATCAGAAGGACGACCATTTTTTAAAATGATGTAATTAAACAGAAATAATTTGTCCTCTGAGAAAGTTTGGGGAGTGAGGTGGCCTTGCCTTCGCACCGGGGTATTCTGCAGCTGCACGTGCAATCCTCTGAAAGACCTCTTTGTCGCTGAAGAAACGCTCGGCAGCTGCTCCACGCCCCATGTAATGGATGAAGGCTTCCTTCAAGTCCTCTTTGGAGTGCAACACTTCGTGGTCCAGGCCAGTGCCAGGATCCACAGCCAGAGCCTGCAGGAGTCCCACTCCGGAGACCACCACATCGACACAGGCGTTCACACTGAATGAGAGAAGAAATCATGTCAGTTTGGGAGAAATACTATGTACAGGTTATACAAACATATGTACATTTTCATTAAATTCTGGCTTGAATTATAAATTATTCCTAGGATATACAGAGCATACTTTGTTTCTACGTACTACATTTCCTTATTTTTTTTTAAAGGTTTTTTTTTTTTTAATCCCTGTCTTTTGTCTTCTTGTAAAATTTTTAAACGTTTTTAAATGACTCATCAAGAAAAAAACATTTCTCCCTTCTCTTCTCTCCTTGGAAGACAATCTGTCCATCCCTCTGGTGGGACGTCCTTCAGCTCCAGCCGATGATCACCTTCCACCTTTTTAAAACACTGACTGGCTATTCTAAAGCTGCCTAAAGGCTATAGGCGAGGTATGGGCAGGAATGTAATTCATTGGGGCACTGCTGCCTTGGGCCACGCCATCTGAGCAGGGACTGACTCACGTTAACACATTCCTTAACTCTAGCAGAGCTGACTACAGACTTTCAACATGCCACAGTGTACAGAGGAGCTGCAGGAGCACGGATGCAGAAATGAACACCAACTTAAGGCGACAGCTTTGGGTCTGAAGAACGACATCCTTTTCTTCCAGGAATCTGTGTGAGGGTTCAACTCTGTAACTCACCCTACGGCTACTTTGCTCCATTGTTGGGTTGGTAAAGTTATCAGAGTCTCCCAGGCAGCGGAGATCACCTTCTCCAGGCTGTTCTGCCTGTTGTGAGATGATGACTGAAAGTTTGGCAGGCTGATGTACTGCAGAATCTGCTCTGGCAGGTCCGGGCTGCCATGGAAGAAATAGCCAACAGCTAACGCCAGCAGGGCCGCTGCTAAAGCCTTCCTCCACATGATGCTCCCACACACTCCTGCAACAAAGGAAATCTCTCTGTTTTCTCTCATATCAAACATTAGAATTAAAAACTGATCAACTGATTTATTGTGATCAGTTCTGATTTATTGTGATCAGTTCTTATCTGATCAACTGATTTATCAGTTGATCAGTTTTTAATTCTAATGTTTGATATGAGAGAAAACGGAGAAATCTCTCAGTTTTCTCTGATATCAAACATTAGAATTAAAAACTGATCAACTGATTTATTGTGGTTATCAAATTAAGGGGCTGAGTACAGGTAAGCTGCTATCTTAAAACACCACTCAATGATAGAAGTTATATGTGGTAAGCATAGTAAATTTTCAAACATAAATATATTCCTGTTAAATGAAGAACCTGGAAAATCAAGATGAAATGATGCTAAAGTCATATTAAAAACCACATGTTCATAACACAGCCTGTTCATTGACTTACAATACTGACAGCAACAAACAACATGACAAAATCATGATATATACACACAGTACTGCGCAAAAGTTTCAGGCACATTAGATATTTAGATTCCTCTCATATGTCAGGGAGGCGCCGATTGGTCCCAAATTCATTCTGAAGCAGGACAACAAGCCTTAGACTTAGATAAACTTTATTAATCCACATGGGGAAATTGTTTAAAGCCCAATAAAGAAGCTCATAAAGAACTATCTTCAGAGACAAGGAGTCCAGCAACAGATGATGAGTCAGTCTGGGTCTACATGAAGAGAGAGAAGACACTGAGGCAGCCTAAAGCCATAGAAGAACCGTAGCAAGTTCTCTGAGATGCCTGAGACAACCTACCCGCCAAGTGCCTTGAAAAACAGTGTGCAGGTGTACTGAGAAGAACTGGTGCTGTTTTAATGGCACAGGGTTGTCACGGCAAATACTGACTGATCCAATTTTGGCAATCACATTAAATCTGTCACAAAATCAGCATTCTACCATATCAAAGATTAGAGATTTCATGTCAGAGCAACTGGTGTATGTCTACTGTAATGGACTTTTCTCAGGGCCCTCTAAAAAAAAAAAAGCAGTCACCAAGATCCAGCTGATCCAAAACATTGCTGCTAGAGTCCTAAACAACCAGAACACGGTACACCAGATCTCAAATCCCTGCACTGGCCGCTGGTGTGTCAAAGACTTGACTTTAAAGCATTAACGCTTGTCCATAAATCTCAGTTCGGGTCCAAAATACATCTCAGACCTTCATCTACAGTATGAACCCTCCAGTGAAAACTGATCATAAACCCACTGAGTGGCTCTGCCCTTCAAGCCTCATCCATACCAGCACTTTATGTCCCAGTATACGGGCTTAAGTTACTGCTAACGTGGACATACTCAGTCTGTTAGCTCACATGCTAGCACCAGCACACAGGCTGTACCTTCACCACAGTTAATCAAAGCTAATCTGTCGGTAGCTTTAGCCAGTTCGGCTTAGAAAGCCAATTTAGAGTCTGGCAGCAAAAAAAAAAAAAGACTTTCAGTTCAGGGCAGTTTACACCTCAGCTTCAATTACAGCGGCTGTTTAAAGCGAAGTAGCTTCATAGTTGGTTATCAGCAGCACGTACCGATAAATGTGCAGACTTCAGGTTTATCCGTCAGGAAGAGGAGCCTATTTCCTGCTTTCTCAAACGCACAGCATTTAGTTCTGCTGAATGCCGCCCGTGGAGGGAAAGGTGGTTGGACAAGTGGGAGTCAGTGCAAGTCATTGAAGAAGCAGCGACGACCGAGGAAGAGAGGCGAGTGCGCGCACACATACACACACCAAGGCAGCATCGGCTTCCGTCGATCGCTCTGCACATGCGCGTTCAAACAGCTGAGGAGCGACCGCTCTGCACATGCGCACAAAACCAGACCGAAACTAGGTCAACGCAAGTGTCCAAAGGAAGTTAAAGCAGGAGCTAAATGCGTTTTTGGAGGGAGTTATTTATGAAAAAAAAAAAAGCAAATATTGTCTCGAGTGTTGGTGGTTGTGAGTCGATACATTTCACATTATTGCGGGTGAATAATCAGTGAGTTAATCAACAAAAAAGGAACTTTTTCAAGCAAAAAAGCCAAAAGTTATAGGTTCTTCCGTTTTTTCTATTCAGAGTGAATAGGTCCAACCTGAATATA